>OZ010660.1:17243663-17509197 GCA_963932335.1 Andrena marginata
GGGCGGAGGGCGGAGGGCGGAGGGCGGAGGGCGGAGGGCGGAGGGCGGAGGGCGGAGGGCGGAGGGCGGAGGGCGGAGGGCGGAGGGCGGAGGGCGGAGGGCGGAGGGCGGAGGGCGGAGGGCGGAGGGCGGAGGGCGGAGGGCGGAGGGCGGAGGGCGGAGGGCGGAGGGCGGAGGGCGGAGGGCGGAGGCGGAGGGCGGAGGGCGGAGGGCGGAGGGCGGAGGGCGGAGGGCGGAGGGCGGAGGGCGGAGGGCGGAGGGCGGAGGGCGGAGGGCGGAGGGCGGAGGGCGGAGGGCGGAGGGCGGAGGGGCGGAGGGCGGAGGGCGGAGGGCGGAGGCGGAGGGCGGAGGGCGGAGGGCGGAGGGCGGAGGGCGGAGGGCGGAGGGCGGAGGGCGGAGGGCGGAGGGCGGAGGGCGGAGGGCGGAGGGCGGAGGGCGGAGGGCGGAGGGCGGAGGGCGGAGGGCGGAGGGCGGAGGGCGGAGGGCGGAGGGCGGAGGGCGGAGGGCGGAGGGCGGAGGGCGGAGGGCGGAGGGCGGAGGGCGGAGGGCGGAGGGCGGAGGGCGGAGGGCGGAGGGCGGAGGGCGGAGGGCGGAGGGCGGAGGGCGGAGGGCGGAGGGCGGAGGGCGGAGGGCGGACGAGAGATGGAAGAGTGTAGGCTAAGGCTGAGAAGGATGGAGCTGAGACAGGATAAGAAGGAGAGGGAAGAGGGAAGAAACAATGTGGCGGGAAGGGGGATGGGGATGGAAGGGGAGGAGGTGGAGAAGGAGGTGAAGAAGTTGTGGGCAAGGATGGGGGTGGATGAGGGATGGATAAAGGAAGTGAGAAGGGTAGGGAGAACAGGAAAGACAGGGAACGGGATGGGAGGAGGGAAAGAGTAGATGATGACTTAACGGAGGAGGAAAGGAGAGCGAGGTGGAAGGTGGAAAAAGAGGCGGAGAGGGAAAGGGAGAGGGGAAGAAGGTACAGATAGGATACATGAAGATGTGGGTTAACGGAAAGATAAGAAGGTGGGATGAGGTAGGAGAAAGGTGGTTGGAGAAACAGGGAAACGAGGGGGAAGGGAAAGGGGGGAGGGGATAGAGAATAAAGGAGGGAGAGAGATAGGAGGAAAAAGAGGGTGTAAGATAGCATTCTGGAACGTGGCAGGGGTGAGGAACGAGGACGAGGGTTTTTGGAGAGGTCTGGAGGAGTGGGATATAATTGTTTTGAGTGAAACTTCGATGGAGGAGAGGGAGTGTGAGTATGTGAGGGGTAGAATACCGAAAGGTTACGTCTGGGAAAAACAATGGGCCAGGAGGGAACGTAAAAAGGGAAGAGCGATGGGAGGGATGATAAGGGTGAGAGAAAGGGATTGGCAGTAGGGCAGGGAGAGGAAAAGGAAAGAGAGGGGATAATGATGAGGAAGGTGAAATTGGGGGGGGGGGTGGAGAGTTATAGGGGTGTATGTGAACAGGGACTTAGAAAGGAAGTTGGAGGAACTGGAGCAGTGGACAGAGGAGAGAGAGGAGGGAGTGAGGGTGGTGATTGGGGGGACATTAATGCCAGGACAGGAGTGGAAGGGGGAAGGTTGGGAGAAGAGATGGAGGAGAAATGGGAAGCAGGAGGTCGAAGGACAAGGTGGTGAATGGAGATGGGAGGAGGCTATGCAAGTACTTGGGACAGGAGGGGGTGGGGAATTCTGAATGGAAACGAAGAGGGGGACGAGGAGGGGAATGGACATACACAGGGGGAGGGGGAACTCGGTCATAGATTACGTTTTCGGGAATGAAGAAATGAGGAAGGGGGTAGACAGGATGGAGATAGGAGAGAGAATAGACTCAGACCACCACCCGGTAATAGTCTGGCTGAGGGGGGAAGAGGGGGGCAGGAGGAAGGATTGACGAATGATGAGGCAAGGAGAGAGGGGAGAGGAAAATGGATAGTGGAAGGCAAGGAGGCGTTCGTGGAGAAGTTTGGAAAAAGACAGGTGAGAGAGAGAGAGGAATAGAGGAGGAATGAGCGGAGCTGAAGAAGAGAGTGAAAGGGGCAATGGGGAAAGTAGGGAATTGGGAGAGCAGGGGAAAGAATGGGGGATGGTGGGATGTGGAGTGTAGAGAGAAGAAAGGGTGGGTGAGGCAAGAATTGAGAACGTGGAGAAGGGAAGGAGGGGATGGGAAAATGTATGCAGAGAGGAGAAAGGAGTACCGGAGGTTGTGTGAGGAGAAGAAGAAAAAGAAGGTGGAAAGATGGGAGAAGGAGTTGGAGGGGGTAAGGACTGAGGGACAAGTATGGAAGGTGGTGAATAGAGAAAGGAAGAAGAGTTTGGGGGTAAATGAAGAAATAAAACTGGAGGAGTGGGAAGCGTATTTTAGGGAGTTGCTAGGCGGAGTGGAGTGGAGTGTAAGAAGGGGAGTAGAAGGAAGGAGGGGAGATGATGATGAGGGAAATATAGATAAAGAGGAGATAAGAAGGGTGCTGAGGGGATTGAAAGACGGAAACGCGATGGGAAGGGACCGAATACCGAATGAGGTATGGAAATACGGAGGGGAGGAGGTGGAGGAATGGTTGTGGGAGGTATGTAATAGGGTATGGAAAGGGGATGGATGGCCGGAAGAGTGGAAAGTAGGAGTGGTGGTGCCGGTGGTGAAAAAGGGGTGGGAAAAAGGGTGGATGAGTATAGAGGGATAACACTGACGCAGACGGCATACAAGGTGTGCGCGTCAGTGTTAGCGTATAGACTGAGGAAGGAGGTGGAGGAAAAGGGGATTATGCCACCGAGTCAGACGGGTTTTAGGAGAGGGATGGGATACGTGGACAGTGTATATGTGATGAACTACCTGATTAACAGGCAGGTGGAGAGAAAGGGAGGGAGGCTAGTAGTGCTATTTGTGGACTTGAAGGCGGCGTTCGATTCGGTCGACAGGGAGGTGCTGGTGAGGGCAATGAGGGAGAGAGGAGTGAAGGAGGGCCTGGAGAGGAGGTCTGAGGAGGTGTTAGGAGAGACAATATGTAGGGCGACGGTGGGGGAAGAGGAGGGAAAGGATTCTTGGTCGGCAAGGGGGGTGTGGCAGGGGTGCCCACTGAGCCCCAGCCTATTCACAATCTTGCTGGCGGATATACATGAGGAGATGGAGAAAGGAGGGTGGTGGGGAAGAAAATATACACGATAGTGTACGCGGACGACATAGCGGCGCTGGCGGAAGAGGAAGAAGGAATGAGAGGGGTGATGGGAAAATTGGAAAGGTATCTGGATAGGAAAGGACTGCAGCTGAACTTGGGAAGGACAAAGGTAATGAGGTGTAGAAACGGGGGGGGGGGGTGGAAGAAGGTGACGTAGAGGTGGAAGGGAAAGGTGGTGGAGGAGGTGAAAAATTTAAATATTTGGGGTATGTGTGGATGAGGAATGGGGGGAGGAGGCGCACATAGAGGAGAGAGTGAGGAAGGGGGCAGCAGTGATGGGTCAGGTGTGGGGGATAGGAAAGAGAAGGTTTGGGAAGGACTGGGGGAGGTGGGTATGGCTCTTCGACAAATTAGTGTGGGCTACGGTGAGTTATGGAGTGGAGATATGGGGATGGAAGGGAAGGGGCAGAGTGGAGAAACTGGAGGAAAGGTATTTGAGATGGGTGTTGGGAGTGGAGAGATGCACACCAGGGTATTTGGTAAGGGAGGAGGTGCAGAGGGAGATGTTGAGACGGAAGGCGTAAATCAGGGCATAGGGGTACGAAAGGAAGCTGGGGGAGTGGGGTGGGGGGAGGTGTTGGTAGGAGATAAAAGGGTGGGGCAAGAAGGGGAAAAGCACTGGGGGATGGGAGGAGGAAAGGAAGGAGTACTATGAAGGACTGGGGTGGACATTAGAGGGGATAGAAGGAATGAGGGGAAGAGGGGAGCTGAGGGGATAGAAGAATGCAGGAGGAGGAAAGGTGGAAAAGGATAAGAGACTCGGAGTACAATAGGTGGTATAAGGTGGTGAAGGGGGTGGGTGTACCAGGGTACTTGAAGAAGGGGTGGGGGGAACGCAGGTGGCAAAGGGTGGCGAGGTTTAGGCTGGGTAATGAGATGAGGGGAGGGAGGTATTGGGAGGAGGAGGAAAGGACGAAGTGTAGGGTATGTGGATGGAGAGAGGAAACATGGGAGCATGTGTGGGAGGAATGCATGGGGTGGGAGGAGGGGGGGTGGCAGGAGAGAATGGGGGAAGTGATGGATGACGGGGGAGGAGGGGAAGAGTGGATGATGAGAGTGGAGGAAAGGAGAGGGAAACAGGGAGTGTAGGAGTGAGGGAGGAAGGAAAGAGAGTGAGTGGTGGCGTGCGGAAGCGGGGTCAAGGGGTAGGGAAGGGAGGACTGGATGGCATGCATGGCGGAGGAGAGTGAGCCGGCGAGCGAGCGGGCGACTGGCGGGGAGGGAGGTTTAAGGGTTACGAGGCGAGTAGGCTAAGGAAATAGATGTAAGGAGTAGGTATAAGAAATATGTTTAAGGAGTAGAGTTAAGGAATAGGTTAAGCAATAGCTATAAGGAATGGATGGAAAGAATAGGCTTAAGGAAAAAGTAGGTGTAAGAGGAAGTGGAAAGGGGCGGATTGTAATCCCCAAGGGGAAACAAAATAAACTTACACACCCAATCAAATCGGTCCACGCATGATAGAGATATTGTAATATCGTCTCATGGATAAGTCGGAAACGGCAAGAGTTTTCTTCTGATTCGCCAAGCCAAATTTTTATCAACATAATACGTACATACGCAGTACACGCACACCGTCAGCCAAAAAGAAACAAACACATGTTTCGTTCTTCGTTCGGCGACTCTCGGGATTATTCGACAGGGATTGTTGTCCGTCATTGTACATACATATATACTATTGAATTATAACCTACTAAGTGTCAATCAACCTTAATCTGATAAGTGTCAAATAAAATAAATTGTTCAAAATTTGAAATGTCACTAGTTTTTACACTAAATGGGAGACTGAATTATTGTATCAATTAAGAAGGTAAGTCGACAAAATTGTTTTAATTGGTTTCCTATGTAGAGTCGCAGACTTGGAAGTTGTCCGGAGAAGGTTCGACAGAGAAGCATCTTCTTTCGCATAAGTTTCTGGAAATTTGTTCCATGCATGTACAAAATAATATAATGTAACAATTTGCATTGCATTTAAATTGACAGATATATTTATACCAGCAAACTATTTTTAATTTAGAGTTTTTACGTAAAGCTTATAGAAATGTATGCACAGGCTTGGAGGTTGTCCGGAGAAGGTTAGATGGAGACAATCAATATAATATTTACTACGATAGATAGAGAAGGATCTTCTTTCGCTCAAGTTTCTGGAAATTTGTCAAATAATGTAAAAGGACAAAATTTGTCAAAAGACATAGCATTAAGAATTTAGAAACTTATGGCATACTGCTTGCAATGTACAGCAATTCATATTAGTGAAGAAAGTACGCTGGAAACACATGTCCAAACGGATTCGTTTCAATCTTTTGACCAAAACATTTGTAACACTTTAAAATCCAGAGTAGCTGCCACGCTATTCATTACTTTTCTTAGTTTCCCATTAACAGTATTTGAATTCACGAATGAACATATAAATTGTGCGTTAAAAATACTGGACCTCTTCGTTCATTTTCGCTAAATTACCATTAACATTTAAATTTCCTGTAAGAAGACTTTTTGCGATACGGTCTCACCTCCTTCGGACACATTTTGTAGTCTCCACACTTACTATAGCAAAATGCCACTCTATTTCTATATAAGTTCTACGTTAAGTTTAACTAAAATAACTAAAATGTGGATTTTTTGTTGTTGTAGATAATCAAAGCAGAAGATGATGAAGTGTGATCTACGTCAGAGAAAAAAATATATTATTATCATAATAATTAAACGATTTTATTCAGCTTCGATCCTTCATTTCCTTCTCGGATGCTTGTTTCATATCTGAAAATTCAAATTTAAACCAATTCCACCAAACCAATTGTTTTGAAGCTTTGCAGGCGTGCGTAGTTTGGATGATAATAAAATTTACTTAAAAAAAAAAAAATCCCAAGAGGATGAAAAAATAATCCAGTCATCAATTAATAATAATAATTTATAATATTAAAAATTATCTGAAGTCATTCTCTATGCAAATCATCTTTGTAAAAAGAAGTAAAATCTCCATAAAAAACTTCAGAAATGTAAAAAAATTACGGCAAGTACATGAAATCACATAAATCTCAAAAATAGAAGATAATAATAATTGCAAAATAAAAAACAGATATGAAATCTAAATGAGCTGCGAGTACATAAAGGTACTTTCCAACTCCGCTTAAGATGACACAACTACATATGCACAGCTAAAAGGCTGTGTTCATACATTACATTACTCATATCGCGGATATTTTAATTAACCCATCAAAAAGAATCCCATTTAAAAACATTGCCGTAAATTAATAGCTTTACAAAATTAATGATATACAAAAATTGAGCCAATTATAAATAGTTATTTATACAAATAAAAAAATGTATTACATAATATTAAGCAGATATATTTTTATACAAATAAACATTTTAATACGAATAAATATTTTATTCAAAATACTTGGCTAAATATATTGCGGACCGAATATGCGCATCCGCGCGCGAAGTGGACTGTCGAATACACGGGTCACGTGGTCTGCAAAACAGCTGTACACATGAACTTTTTGCATATAAATTACATGGTAATAACGTGTTTTTGAAATATACCACATAGCCTATGTTCGTTCTTGTTGTTCAAGTATGCTGTAGTTAAAATTTCGTAATGATTGGTTTAGTACTTTTTGAGATTTTTGTGTACATACAAATAAACGCTGTAGCTTTATTATAATAGTAAGATAGTAAGATAGTAAGATACTAAGATAAGATTACTAATGATCAAGCAAAAGGTGTACTGGTCACGAATATATAATAAATAATTAGTTTTTTAATGTTTGACTATTGTTTTTTACCATCAAACATAAGGTGATCCGATTCGCCTCGGTCGACCCTATATTGTTCTGATGATAATAAACATTATACTGTAAATTAGTCTTGGTATTTTTGTTCAGGTTACAATACCCAAAGTGGGAAATGAACAAAAGTTTACTTATTGAGTCTATGAATTACGCATAATACTAATTATTGTTTCAGATGAGCTGCAACTGTCCACTGACTCCTTCAACTGGGCCAACTTTGGCATCGACATGTGGTGGTGCGTCCTTTATGCTTTTCATGGGCCTCCTCGAAGTATTTTTACGCAGTCAATGCGACCTTGAGGACCCTTGTAATAGGCCTTTACCGCCCAGCACCGTCAACTCCAGGTAAAATTATTCAAGTTTAAGTACCGATAGTTAGATATTTTAATTTGGATCTGAGTTTTGATTACTGATATTCTTACACACGAAACCGTGCTCTTTCCTTCAACATGCCAGGTATTTTGTTATTTTTTAACCAGTCGAGGAAATGGAAAGGTGGCTGATAGACAACATAGTTTTATTTAATATTTAATAGTTAAAATTTTGTTTAAAAAATGTGTTCATCAGGAATAAGGTACACCACCCAACAGTACACTCCAGGGTATACTCTCGACCGCTATATTTGTTTTTAAAGAAAACTTGAAAAAAATTAAATATATTATACAAAGATGTCTCTATCTTTGTTTGAGAAAGAGACCGTGGGTCACGTGAGAGGTGAAATACCGGTTTGAAGGTTATAGAGTAGTAAGGCTAGGAGAGTTCCAACCCAAATTTGAGTTTGAAGGCCATTTCCCCCTCCCCTCCCCGGACCTGAAACTCAAATTTGAGTTTCAAGGCCGCAGGAAATCCCAACGCGGCGGGCGGCGGCGGATGACGTCATAGAGATGGCGGAGTGGTGGGGGGTATAAGCGCGAGAGCAGATATCGTATCAATCGATAACCAAATCGATATCGAATCGAAACCGCATCGAGGAGGAACCGCAGGTGAAGTACCACTCTTCTCTCTGGAGCGTGGTACCGAGGCTACCATCGGTAAGGAAGGAAATATGAATTTTAAGATATTATTATAAATGAAAAAACGAATTCCGGGCGACGGGGCTCGAACCCAAGACCTCAACGGTACGAGTCAGCCGCCTATCCAACTCCCCCAACGCCAGCTCTCTCACATTAGTCTTTTCCGAATGATACATATACCGAGCGTCACACACGCGCACACACACCGTTGCCGAACGCCAACGAATTATCGGATTATGTCGGCTATTTAAACACTGCGTCTTCGAGAGAGGGAAAGAGACAGAGCATTATTTTAAAGCTAAAATTCTAGGGAGGGAAAGAGACAACACTACTTAGTGGTACAGTCGCTTTTGTTGTTTAGATAACAGTATTTCAAAATGATTTTCAATCTTAGCGTCTCGCGCGATCGTATGTAACTTGAATCCTCTGGAGCAGCCGTGCGGGATGACGTCATTTTCACGGCGCGAAGAACGAAATAGAATTATGCAGCGTCGGCAGAAGGTTTTTCTCCCCAACGCAGAGAAATAGTAATTATTGAAACGCTGAATCTTAAAATTATGTGACGAGAGGAGAAAGACGGATAAATAAAATTGACAAATAATATGTGTTTAAGAAATTTATTTAAAATTATAGAATATAATTTAACATTTTTTCCTACGAGCATCAGCTAGAATATCATTGATGGCACATGCTACCAGTTCGCAATCTATATAATAATCCTCGCAGTAATGTTCGCTATCGCGTATGATTTTAGCAGCAAGACGCGCATCTAATGTTTCACAGGCAACATCGCTCTGTTGTAGCACGTTAACAAAAGTTTCAAATTTCGTCTGCACATCTCTTACATTTTGATGCAGCCGTAAATACACATAGTCTAAACATGGTTCAAGATTTAATAAAAATGTTACTGTATCCGGTTTGAAATACAGTGGCTTATTATGTAGTGTCATCCTTACAATCGGAGAATTATAGATCTCACAAAAATCCATCGTTAATTTATCCATTTGCATCGAAGGTGATCCAGGTGATCGTGAACGTTCTTCAATGGTTGTACGATTGTTGCATAGCGAACACCACGTATCCCATGGTAACATGAGAAACATCCCACGATTGTCGCCGAGAACCATTTCTACATCAATCGTAGGCCGTACGCGGATCCGAATTACCATATATTTGCTGCCTATGGATGTTAATGCGTATCTTCTGACCATGATATGCGATGTTCGACGCGGGCTAAGAGAACAATCAAAGCTATGAAATTGCTCGCTCGTATTAGGAATAAACATAAAAATTTTGAGATGTGAAAATTAAGCCTTACCAAACAACTGTATCCTCCCGCATTGAGCCACACCATCATCTCGCACGATCGGAACGTAATAATTCATGCGTTCAACGTTTTCTTTGGCACTGGTACTGCACATTTTGTTTTCAGAGCAGTATTTGTTCCGTCGACAGTCACTGTGGATACTCAGCGATTGATGGAATAGCGTTCGGGAGCCCTCTTAAATAGAGGTGCAATTGCTTCCCCCACCACACCATTTTTATTTTAAAACTATCAATTTTTCCATAATGTGTTTCAATCTTAACGTCGCAGTATGTAATTTGAGCCCCATCCTCAAGGATAAAAGTCTCGACACGTGTCGAATGTAATATGATACGTGGGAACGTCGAATCTTAAAATTATGCGGAATCAGCAGAAATTTCATCGAATGATATTGCGGGCCAATTAGTCATACGAATGAATCATAGAAAGAATTATGCTGCATCAGCAGAAACTGCATAGAACCATGTTGGGACGGATCGTCGTTTTTGCATTCGAGGGAGGGGGTACGCTGACGGAGATAGCAAATTGCAGTCTAGGTATAAATATGCGCTCCAAAGTGCACAAAGCCTCAAATCGTAGCAACGTGTTGCGAGGAAAAGACATTACAGCCATGGGAGAATTCGCGCAAGTAACCCGCTAATTGCTGGATCAATCCGCACGATTGATTTCGCGGGAAGAGTACCTCGCGTGGGAAGAACGGTGCAACGAGTGTGTCGAATCGTTAGAAGAACAGAGCCGCGTGAAACGTCCTCGATTATCGATCGGTGTTCGGCAATCGTTGGTTGCTCGAATTGCGCACCTCGAAGGGCTGAAATATTCGTTGCGCAGCCGTTTCTTGCATGAAGGTGCCGGACATTCGAGCACACGACTTTTGTGGCGCGAAATAGACGCTGCGTTCGATAACCGCGTATTAACTCGTGCCGTGTTAAATTCGAACTACATCGAGCCGCGCTGCTTCCTCCAGGATGCGGCGACCATTGTTTTGGAGCATGTGCAAGGTGCTTTGAGGAAACAGCGGAACCTCAAAGTGAACACGGTGTTCAACGGCGAATTTGTGGCGGGTGACAAGCATGCTTGTAAAAGCATCAATACCCGGAACTGCGAACTCTTTCACACATCCGATCTGCAAGAGTGGTATCAGCGACGCGTCATTGAACCCACCCTGGCATCGCTGGAAGAGTTCCAGGAACGTGAAAGCGGCTGGGCATTGACGAGAATCCTCAACCTGCCCGTCAATGTCAACAAGTACAATCCGCTGCGCGCGGGATGCCACTTCAAGTTACCGCGTGATTTATTGCTGAAGAATGCAACAATTAGCGTGCAATCCGAGGACAATGCATGTTTCGCGGGGCAGTGGTCGCCGCTCTCCATCCTGCTGAACGACATACCGATCGCCCAAGCTCATATCCGCACTATACATTGGTGCTAAATCTCCAGGGCATCGAGTTTCCAATGTCCCTGGAGAATATCGGGAAGTTTGAGTGGCAGAACAGCGTCTCCGTCAACGTGTACACCTTCGAGGCGGAGAATGGATCGATGGTCTTTCCACTGCGCCTCACCAGCAACAAGAGGGATCGACAAGTCAACCTGCTCTACACACCGAATCAAGAGCACGGCGATGTAGGGCACTTTGTGTGGATCAAGAACTTATCTCGGCTGGTGTGCATGCAGCTCAGCAGACACAATGGGAAAAAATTCATCTGTGATCGGTACGTATATAAACTTGTGAAATATTGAAATGTCTCGCGAAACAATTAAATAAAAAAAAAAATTATGTTTACAGGTGTATGCACTACTTTAGCTCAACCGAGAAGTTGGAGGCGCATGCAGTGGACTGTGGGCAGATGAACGACTGTGCCATCGTGCTGCCCAGCGAAGGCAAAAATTTCCTCAGCTTCGAGAACCACTGTAGGAAGGAGCGGCTCCCCTTCGTGATGTACGCAGATCTGGAGTGCATCATTGAAAAAACAGAGGACAGCCACCGAATTGATGACAACAAATTACACACGTATCAACATCATAAAGTTCATAGTATAGCCTATTATATGAATTGCTCGTACGATACATCCCTATCGACGTATCGATGTTGCCGCGATGCGGATTGTGCTCCATGGTTCGTAGACGAACTGAAAAAATTTGCAAATTTCGCCAAACCCATCTTGAGCAGTAATGTTCCCATGCCGGATTTAACCAACGAACAGTTGTCGGTATTTTACAATGCAACACACTGTCATATTTGCGAAGAATCATTCAAGGCTGGTGATGTACGAGTTCGCGATCATTGTCATCTATCCGGACGAGTTAGAGGCCCGGCACATTCGGAGTGCAATTTAAATTATAAAAATGCGTTTTACATCCCCGTAGTTTTCCATAATTTATCCGGCTACGATTCACATTTCATTATCAAAGAAATAGCTACCGCTTTCGACGGTCACGTTGACGTATTGCCTATAACTAAAGAAAAGTATATTTCATTCACTAAAAATGTCGAAGATACGGCTCACTCAGATTCGCGAAATTATATTAAATTACGATTCATCGATTCGTACAAATTTCTCAATACCAGTCTCAACAAATTAGCATCTTTTCTCAGCACAGATCAATTAAAAATTTCAGGATCCCAATTTGAAACATTATCCACCGAAGATTTCAATTTATTGACGCGAAAGGGTGTCTTTCCGTACGAATACCTTGATTGTGCGAACAAGCTGCAGGATCCATGCTTACCGCCGCGCGAGTCATTCCACAGTTTGTTAACAGGTGAGACTGTATCCGAGAGCGATTACGCACACGCCGAGACTGTCTGGCAGCGTTTCGGGATTAGAACCTTGGACGAGTACAGCGACTTGTATTTGAAAACAGATGTCTTGTTATTGGCAGATATTTTTGAAAATTTTCGCGAAAGTTGTATCAAGAGTTACGGACTAGATTCAGCACTTTATTATACTCTACCTGGTTTCACGTGGGATGCAATGCTAAAACATACCAAAATTACATTCGAATTGCTCACCGACGTCGATATGGTTATGTTTATCGAACGCGGTATACGCGGAGGTTTAAGCCAATGTTCCGGAAGATACGCACATGCCAATAACAAGTACATGCCATCTTACAACGCATCGGAAGAGTCATCGTACTTGATGTACTTTGACGTGAACAATTTGTATGGATGGGCAATGTGTCAGCCCCTACCATACGCTAAATTTCAATGGGTCGAAGATGCTCCAAATTTTGACGTGTCTTCAATCGGTGTCGATTCGCCCACGGGATACATTCTCGAAGTAGATTTGGAATATCCGCAACGTCTGCACGACGCTCATGCCGATCTACCGTTCTGCCCGACGCGTGCCAAACCACCTGGGAGCAGGCAGGACAAGTTACTCGCGACGGTATATGATAAGCAGCGTTACGTCATCCATTACCGTAACCTGCAGCAGTGCACGCGTCATGGTCTTCGTATTACAAAGATACACCGCGTGTTTCAATTCGCTCAATCTCCCTGGCTCCGCGATTACATCGAACTAAATACACGGTTTAGAACAAGCGCGACAAACGATTTTGAAAAAAATTTGTACAAATTGATGAACAACGCGGTATTTGGCAAAACTATGGAAAATGTACGAAATCACGTGGACGTAAAACTTTTAACACATTAGGAAGGGCGGTATGGCGCGGAGGCAATGATCGTGAAACCGAATTTCCACAGCAGAAGTGTTTTTTCGGAAAATTTAATAGCTGTTGAATTGCGAAAACTCGAGGTGAAATTCAACAAACCGATATACGTGGGTATGTGCATTCTGGACATATCAAAAATTTGTTTGTACGAATTTCACCACGAGTACATGTCTCCCAAGCACGGACAAAAATGTAAAATTCTATATACAGACACTGACAGCCTCATTTATCATATTCGATGCGACGATATCTACGAGACCTTGAAACACAATATCGATAGATTCGACACAAGCGATTATCCCACCGACAATGTATATAATATGCCGCGCGTAAATAAGAAGGTTCCAGGGCTGATGAAGGACGAAAATAACGGTGCGATAATGACCGAATTCGTAGGTCTTAGAGCGAAAATGTATGCACTTCGCGTAGATGGCAAAAAAGATACGAAAAAGGCGAAAGGCGTCAAGACCAACGTCATACCTAGAACAATAACTTTCGACGACTACGCGCAGTGTTTGCAAAGGGAGATCGAAATGGTTCGCAGACAATCATGCATACAGTCTAAATTGCATAAAGTGTACACCATTTCGGAATCTAAAATCGCTCTAAGCCCACACGACGACAAGCGACATATCGTACCTGATTCGACAGACACTCTGCCCTGGAGACATTACAAAATTCCATTGTAAAATAGAAATTATTGTATTTATTATAAATAGTGGAATTATTGAATTTATTATAAATAGTGGATTTATTGTTTGCAAATGTATAGAAATTATTATTATTGTATTTATTAACTCGTTTCTTATAAATAGTAGAATTATTGTTTGCAAATGTATAGAAATTATAAATGGTGGAATTAATGTTTAAAAAAAAAAATGTTCACACATGTATATGTATCACTGTATTTATTGAACCATGTATTACTATTATTTTACAATAAATTATTTTTATTTATCCAAGAATTGTATGATTTATCAAACCCCAGCCACTTGACGTACACCTTATCCCCCTTTCTACGCAACACTTTTTCCACTAGACACACATCAGGATCGGTGACGCGTTGCAGCTCGTGTTCATAGAATCCTCCGGCAACGGGTTTTCCACAGGAATCGACCAGCAGATACGTCGCGGGATTAGTTGTCTGTACTTTGGCTATCTTGAACACCTCCGTTGTCCAGTTCGGCGTATAGCTTTTATCGAAGATGGTTTTAAATTTGCTCACGCGCGCATCGACCGTGAATGGTACCACTTTCAACGTGTATCGAACGTATATCGTACCTCTTCGAATGCATAACGAACGTCTATCTTACCTCTTCGAACGTGTATCGAACGTGAATGGTACCACTTTCAACGTGTATCGAACGTCTATCGTACCTCTTCGAACGCATATCGAACGTCTATCTTATCTCCTCGAACGTGTATCGAACGTCAATCGTACCTCTTCGAACGCATATCGAACGTCTATCGTACCTCTTCGAACGTGTATCGAACGTTAATCGTACCACTTCGAACGTGTATCGAACGTCTATCGTACCACTTCGAACGCATATCGAACGTGTATCGTACCTCTTCGAACGTGTAGGTAGCATAGCAAGGGGGATTCTAACTCAGGTCCTCTGAGGGGAGCGCGGGGGCGAGGGGAAGTGAGGGCGCGCGGGGGAGCGCGGCGGAGGGAAACATGGGCGCGGGGACTGCGGGGAGAGGAAGACCGGTTGCGCGCGCACTAGCCGCGGAGTGGGGGAAGCCGCGATGATGGAGGGGATCACTCCGGGCCGAGCCGCCGCGGAGACCTGACCCACCGTCGGACATTTTTCAGAGGGGGAATGACCCCCGAAAACTTTTTTAGACCACCCCAAATATTTTCAGAGGAAAGGGACGACCCCCCAGAATTTTTTTCCTCCAACACAGAGAAATAATATGAAATTAAAATTAGGAGAGATGGATGAGGACAGGTAAATAAAATGGAGAAATAAAATGTGCTTAAAAATGATAATATATTGTTACAAAAAAGAATATAAAATATAATATAAATATAAAATATAAATATAAAATATAATATAATAATAAAGTATGAGAAAATGAACAAACATAATAAAATAATAGAAAAAATATAAAAATAGAAATATAAGAATATAAAAATAGAATAGAATATTAAAATAAAAGAATAGAATATAAAATATAAAAAAAATATAAAAATAGAAAAAATATAAAAAAATAAATTATTGCGACGGTGATGGGGGCGAGGGCGGTGGTGGTGGCGATGGTGGTGAGGGCGGTGATGGGTGCGACGGGGAGCGCAGTCGCGGCCTCCTCGCGTCGATCCACTCTGGCGACGGGGAGCGCGGTCGCCGCAGGGGCCCCATCTGCCGATACGGCACCCAAGGCCGCCGCAGCCGAGCCGCCATCATGGGGCTAATAACCCGGGGCAGGTCCTAGAAATACACAAACGTCATTATAATTAAGCACATAAATATATTAAGTATGAAACACGCACAAAACAATGCAGAGAATTACATACCACATGAGGCGGCCGTGAGGGTGATGGCGGTGATGGGGACCGCAGCCTGGCCTCAAACATGAAAAATATGTCCTAGAAGATACACACAAACATTGATATAATAATGACACATTAAACCTGCTAAATATCAAACGCACAAAATGCAAAGTAGTACATACCTGTGGAGGCGGCGACTGCGGCGGGGACTGCGGCGGCGGTGACGGTGACGGCTGCCGCGACCCCCAGTCGCTCGACCACGTGGGTGATTGTGGTGGCGACGGTGATGGCGACGGCGATGGCGAGTTCTGGAATATAGAAACCCGCGATATAATATTCACTCAGTATCAACGGTTAAACGCGATAAATGTAAAAAAATTGATAAGTACATACCTCGGGGTCACACTCGGGCGCAATCCGTTTTAATCCCATTGTTGCACACAATATTATCAAAAAAATCAAAAAATATCACAATCAGACTGTCAGCTGTCGGCTGTCACAGTTTTGAATGCAACTGGTCTCGATACATCTCCTGGCCCTCGCATGTCAAAACCCCCTCCCATCATGAAATGAAGAAGTGCATAGCATTGCAAAAGTAGGATGCCTTTGTTCTTCACCATCTTCATCATAGACCACCTGCATTTTCGCTGACCATCCTCCTCCATGTACTTATCTTCTTCTTCGCTGACCGTCCTCTCCTTATTCACACGCATCTTCTTTCCCTTCTTCTTTGACAGATCATTCGACTAGAATACACCACTTTGAACGTGTATCGAACGACATTGAAAAGGTTTCGAACGTGTATCGAACGAGTATCGAACGTGTATCATACCACATCAAACGTCAATCGTACCACTTTGAACGTGTATCGAACGTCAATCGTACCACTTTGAACGTGTATCGAACGTCAATCGTACCACTTTGAACGTGTATCGAATGTCAATCGTACCACATCGAACGTGAATGGTACCACTTTGAACGTGAATGGTACCACTTTGAACGTGTATCGAACGTCAATCGTACCACATCGAATGTGAATGGTACCACTTTGAACGTGAATGGTACCACTTTGAACGTGAATGGTACCACTTTGAACGTGTATCGAACGTCAATCGTACCACTTCGAACGTGTATCGAACGTCAATCGTACCACATCGAACGTGAATGGTACCACATCGAACGTGAATGGTACCACATCGAACGTGAATGGTACCACATCGAACGTGAATGGTACCACTTTGAACGTGTATCGAACGTCAATCGTACCACTTTGAACGTGTATCGAAAGTCAATCGTACCACTTCGAACGTGTATCGAACGTCAATCGTACCACTTTGAACATGTATCGAACGTGTAATGAACCGCTTCTAAATAATTTCAACTATCGTCTTAATCTAGCATACATCACATGTAGGAGATTAGGTTGGGGGAGGGTGAAGAAAAAAAATTTATGCAAAAAAAATTGATTATATTTTATTTATGCCTCTGGCGTTTAGACCACCAGTTGAATATTTTAAATACATTTTGCAAGGCACAGTGCTTTGCGTGTCTGCCACAACGCAGAGTATTAACTACATTTAGCTTATTTAGGGATTTTATATCCTCGTAGTCAATGTACAGCGTCTCGATGATCACGTCCGCTCTCGTATTTTCATCCAGGAAATCCGCAAGCCAGTCGCGTTTCTGCAGCCCTTTAACGTATATTATATGGGATGTGTCATCTTCTTCGTCGATCGCATCAGCTACAGCTTTCGTAATTAGCTGTTTAGCCATACTGTACGGAACGTCTCCATCGTCCTAACGTAGTCCATGATGTTTTGCCACTAACCATCGGATGCTTGATTTATCGGATTTTGTAAGAAGATATTGCGGCATTGAACTCCCCAAAATATAGTGCGAGAGAATTGTTCCCTTCCATAGGACAGCCACTTCCTTGACGACAAATCTTCCATCGACGATGAACCCTTGCAGGTCAACAAATGTTGGCAGGACCATTATTGGTACAATTTAGAGGTCCGCTCGCTTTCAAGACAGACGGAAGAATGCAGTTTTTCTCGTAAAGCATCTCGATTTTCATGATTAAATTTTGTGTGAATTGCGCACAGGAGAGGGCGGGCATGTAGCGTGGCAATTTAATTCATTTTGCGCACCACGTTTGACAGTGGATTGTATTCAATCACCCGATCGTGCACAATCAGACAGTAGGCTGTAGTATTTACCGGCACATTCTCTTTACACTCGAATTCTATGCGCACGTCCACGGTGCCATTCTTGATCGACTCATTTTGTCGCGAGCAATCAATCACCACGATGGGGCCAAATTGTAAAAATTCAGCCACGGTGAATAATGCCTCGTTGCAACTATGTCCATAATACGATTTACCGAATTGCGTATACATGTGATACAAGATGGCATGCTTATTCTTGTCAAAGTCCAAGTTCATGTCATCGTATGGGTAAAATTCCGAGTTGAGAAAAAGTTTTACATTGGTCAATTTACAGTGGTTGAACTTAGTAACGTCTTCGCTCATCACATTCCTTCGACCAGTCTGTAGAGCAAGGATCACGCATCGCGGCTTCTCCAGCTGTGCAGATGCCATCACGGCCCACGAATGCTTGGTCGTGCTCTGTAAGAGAGGATACTCGTACAGATCCCACGATTGAAAACAAATGCTCAGGTTTTGTCCACTTTCCAAAGTACGTAGCAACGATAGCTTATTAACGTCGTTCAGCGTCACATCAGGCATCCGCCATTGTAGTTTAAGTAATTCAATTTCTGGTTCCAACATCGGTGATCCTATCACAGCATTGTTGTCGTTGCGCGATCGTATTAAGATCAATTCATGACGCGCATTAATAATCATGCGTTTGTAGTCCTCGCAAAATCCCAGCAAATATTTGAGTGGGACGCAAAAATTGAAATGGTTTTTCACTATTAGCCCATCGCGTCGTTTCAAGCCCCATCCGGCATTCTCCATATTTTTGTCTTCGTCCGATGTCAGCGATACATAGTTTTTAAGCGTGCTAGTTATTCCAACGTTCCTGTTGCGATCAATCTCCACACCATTTTGCTCGTATCGAATCTCATCGAATAAAAACGCCATGCAATTATTTCCCAACATCACCGTTAACGCATCGTTTGGCTTATTTATCTTCAATTTCCCCTCCACATAGAGGAAACTTTCGCACGGTAATGTGTATAAATCCTGCTGCTGTATCGGTATTCTTATCTCATCGCTGTACCCCAAACGTTGTGTTGACGTATGGGTTGTATGTGTGAGTCTCGAGCTTGACGATGCGATCATCAAACGTAGGCTTCCCTCCAATGCTTAGAATATCAGCCATTTTTTTCAACTTAAATGCGTACAATGAATCCCAAAGATTTCAAAAATGCAATGTTCGCAGCACTGAGCTTCTTCTTTTTAGCGTGATCGGAGTTGTTGCAGTTGTTGGTGTTGTAAACAATTTCACTTGGAAGAAACGGGTTTCTGGAGTCGTTCAATACAAGCATCTCTTTCGCACTACACGTATTATCGTCGTCGTCGTACGTGCAGTCTGATGGTAATCTCTTCACCTCGAAAATCGAGCAATCGTCCGTCTTGATCCACAACGCGTATCGTTAGATCCGTAATGACCCGTGCGATGATTGGAAGGTAAATGATCTGCGCGGGCGTTTCCGATATCTTATATCCTGGTGGGACTCTCGGAGAAAATTCATGTATCGGATGTACACGCCTCCCATTGTTGTACGCACCAGCGGTCACGCTACATTCTATGCGAATAATGTTCACGTTCATGATATTAATTGGATCGTCAGATTCATGCCATCGTCCTGGTTCTAATACCCGATTCGTCGAGAATCCCAGTAGCGATCCAATGTTATTGGGCTTTGTAAAGTCTACGGCGAACCGGCAGTACAGTTCGCTTTTCATGGTGTTGTTGTTGGGACGCAACACTATAGGATACGCATCGTTGTCACCGTCATCGGTGCCGTCGAGATTTTTTTGAGGATATCGCTCGAGTAATCGCTGCTTCAGGTACTTGGCAATGGCGTCTAGTTCGTAGGAGCCGTGGGGAATCGTAATGTATTCATGAGTGGTGTCGCCGCTGTTGTTTTTGATGTCATAGTTTGAGAAAAAGTAGAATTTATCGTTGCTCGAGTCGATGTTCGGTATTGTGTGATAAGTTTCAAAGGTTGTTAGACCAAGCTCGTAATCATCGTCGCTCAAATCTATGGGTGGAAAGTAGTTTACCGCGTGGGTGCTACTCTTGCCGGTTAGAGTGAATGTTAACGACATATTCTGCTCGAACTGCTCGACTGTTACTGAATCAGAGTGGTGGGAAGTCAATCCTTAAATTCGGTGCCGATCGTTTGTAGAAAGCGTAGACATAGTTGTCCGCAATTGCTCTGATCATACTTTTGATAAGACGTACGATTGTACTCAATTTTCGCAGCATCTTTATCCAGATATTGTATGAATTCCTTAGGCGGTCGAAGATTCCCAAAGCTGTCGAAATATATAGCTCGACTCCCTCTCTTCGCATACGCCACCCAATGAGTCCCAGGCCCCTCGACATTGTCCAAATTTACGATACCGCTCTCGTTTCGACGTACTCCTCCGCCTGGTAACGCGTTACGCATAAAAACGCCTCTAAAGAATGGAATATGCATACGTTTTGCCAACTCCTCCAGTAGTATAGCTAGGAGAGTTCTAACTCAGGTCCTCTGAGGGGAGCGCGGGGGCGGGGGGAAGTGAGGGCGCGCGGGGGAGCGCGGCGGAGGGAAACATTGGCGCGGGACCTGCGGGTAGAGGAAGACCGGTTGCCCGCGCACGTGCCGCGGAGTGGGGGAAGCCGCGATGATGGAGGGGATCACTCCGGGCCGAGCCGCCGCGGTGACCTGGCCCACCGTCGGAAACTTTTCAGAGGGGGAATGACCCCCGAAAAATCTCTTTCAGCCCAACCCAAATATTTTTCCAAACCAGTATGTGATGAAATTTTCCCCCAACACAGAAAAATAATAATTTATTTTTATTGGAAATTGTTTCGCAAGATCTCGGGCAATGTCGGCTTTTTACGAACCGCGTCTTCGGAGGAGGTAAAGAGACAGAGCATCATTTTAAAGCTAAAATTCAGAGGAGGGAAAGGGAGAGCAATATTTTAAAGCCAAGAGTATTCTTAAGCGTTCAGATTTAACGTCGCAGCGTCTCGCGCGATCGTGCGTAACTTGAATCCTCTGGAGCAGCCGTGCGGGATGACATCATTTTCACGGCGCGAAGAACGAATCTTAGAATTTTGCGGAATCAGCAGACTGTTTTGTCCCCAACGCAGAGAAATAATAATTTTTTGAAATGTTGAATCTTAAAATTAGGTGGTGAGGAGAAAGACGGATAAATAAAATTGACAAATAATATGTGCTTAAAAATGATAATATATTGTTACAAAAAGTATATAAAATATAATAATAAAATAATATAGAATAAAATACAATATAAATATAAAATAAAATACAATACAATATGGAATATAAAAAAAGAAAAGTATAATAAAAAATAGAAAAATAGAAAAATAATAATAATAATAATAAGGATAATAATAATATTAATAATAATAAAAAAAATAATAATAAAAATAGAAAAGAATAATAAAAATAGAAAAAAAATAAAATATAAAATAATAAATTTAAAAATTTGGAGGTGGTGATGGTGGCGGCGATGATGATGATGATGTTGATGATGATGATGATGATGATGATGATGATGATGATGGGGAGGAGGGGGAGGAGGAGGAATAATTAATCATCAACCAGTTGGGTGGTGACGGCGGCCGTCGTTGCGGCCCCAACGCATCAAATCGGGCGCGCAACCACCGCACCCGTGCAACAATCACAGGGCCAATTACAGGCCAGAACCGCCGCATCTGCACCTCACGAGGTGCAGCTTGTTCCGCCAACCACCCCCGCAATTCTTGAAGTGGTATGCCCTATAACATATAAATATCGATATAACATATCAAACATAATAAACATCCAACATGCAAAAACACTGTAAAGTATTACATACATGATGAGGCGGTGGCGGTGAAGGTGGCGGCGATGGTGACGGGGTCCGCGGCGGCGACGACGGCGGGGGAAATGATGGTTGCGGCAAGTCCTAGAACCCACAAACATCAATATAATATTTACGGCTGTGAGATCGAACTCGATATCAACGGTCAAACATGATAAAAAACATCAAAATATTGTTATATACATACCTCGGGGATGTCTCCACATGGCTCGGGGTTTGGGTTGGGAGCAATCCCCTTCAATCCCATTTTTTAATATATATATAATTTAAATTGGTAGCCGTCACGATTCGAAGACGACTGGTCTCGCTACATCTCCAGGCTCGCACAAGGGGACCCTTATCATGAAATTGAGAACTGTGTAGCTTTGCAAAAGTGAGATGCTGTTGTTCTCTAGATTCATTTTCGCTGACCATTACATTTTTTTTTTCTTTGCACACATCATTTCGTTGAACCGTTTTCTCCTTCTTCTTTGACACATCATTTGACTAGATCACACCACTTTGAACGTGTATGGTACGACATTGAAAAGGTTTCGAACGTGTATCAAACGGCCTCGAACGTATATCGAACGTCAATTGTACCACATCGAACGTCAATCGTACCACTTTGAACGTGTATCGAACGTCAATCGTACCACATCGAACGTGAAACGAACGTGAATCGAACATGTATCGTACCACATCGAACGTGTATCGAACGTCAATCGTACCACTTTGAACGTGTATTGAACGTCAATCGTACCACTTTGAACATGTATCGAACATCAATCGTACCACTTTGAACGTGTATCGAACGTCAATCGTACCACTTTGAACGTGTATCGAACGTGAATCGTACCACATCGAACGTCAATCGTACCGCTTCTAAATAATTTCAACTATCGTCTTAATCTAGCGTACATGTAGGAGATTAGGTTGGGGGAGGGTGAAGAAAAAACATTTATGCATTAAAAATTGATTATATTTTATTTATGCCTCTGGCGTTTAGACCACCAGTTGAATATTTTAAATACATTTTGCAAGGCACAGTGCTTTGCGTGTCTGCCACAACGCAGAGTATTAACTACATTTAGCTTATTTAGGGATTTTATATCCTCCTAGTCAATGTCCAGCGTCTCGATGATCACGTCCACTCTCGTATTTTCATCCAGGAAATCTGCAAGCCAGTCGCGTTTCTGCAGCCCTTTAACGTATACTATATGGGATGTGTCATCTTCTTCGTCGATCGCATCAGCTACAGCTTTCGTAATTAGCTGTTTAGCCATACTGTACGGAACGTCTCCATCGTCCCAACGTAGTCCATGATGTTTTGCCACCAACCATCGGATGCTTGATTTATCGGATTTTGTAAGAAGATATTGCGGCATTGAGCTCCCAAAAATATAGTGCGAGAGAATTGTCCCCTTGCATAGGACAGCCACTTCCTTGACGACAAATCTTCCATCGACGATGAACCCTTGCAGGTCAACAAATGTTTGTACAGCCATTATCGGTACAATTTAGAGGTCCGCTCGCTTCCAAGACAGACGGGAGAATGCAGCTTTTCTCGTAAAGCATCTCGATTTTCATGATTAAATTTTGTGTGAATTTCGCACAGGAGAGGGCGGGCAAGTAGCGTGGCAATTTAATTCATTTCGCGCACCACGTTTGTCAGTGGATTGTATTCAACCACCCGATCGTGCAGAATCAGACAGTAGGCTGTAGTATTTACCGGCACATTCTCTTTACACTCGAATTCTATGCGCACGTCCACGGTACCATTCTTGATCGACTCATTTTGTCGCGAGCAATCAATCACCACGATGGGGCCAAATTGTAAAAAATCAGCCACGGTGAATAATGCCTCGTTGCTACTATGTCCATAATACGATTTACCGAATTGCGTATACATGTGATACAAGATGGCATGCTTATTCTTGTCAAAGTCCAAGTTCATGTCATCGTATGGGTAAAATTCCGAGTTGAGAAAAAGTTTTACATTGGTCAATTTACAGTTGTTGAACTTAGTAACGTCTTCGCTCATCACATTCCTTCGACCAGTCTGTAGAGCAAGGACCACGCATCGCGGCTTCTCCAGCTGTGCAGATGCCTTCACGGCCCACGAATGCTTGGTCGTGCTCTGTAAGAGAGGATACTCGTACAGATCCCATGATTGAAAACAAATGCTCAGGTTTTGTCCACTTTCCAAAGTACGTAGCAACGATAGCTTATTAACGTCGTTCAGCGTCACATGAGGCATCCGCCATTGTAGTTTAAGTAATTCAATTTCTGGTTCCAACATCGGTGATCCTATTAGAGCATTGTTGTCGTTGCGCGATCGTATTAAAATCAATTCGTGACGCGCATTAATAATCATGCGTTTGTAGTCCTGGCAAAATCCCAGCAAATATTTGAGTGGGACGCAAAAATTGAAATGGTTTTTCACTATTAGCCCATCGCGTCGTTTCAAGCCCCATCCGGCATTCTCCATATTTTTGTCTTCGTCCGATGTCAGCGATACATAGTTTTTAAGCGTGCTAGTTATTCCAACGTTTCTGTTGCGATCAATCTCCACACCATTCAGCTCGTATCGAATCTCATCGAATAAGAACGCCATACAATTATTTCCCAACATCACCGTTAACGCATCGTTTGGCTTATTTATCTTCAATTTCCCCTCCACATAGAGGAAACTTTCGCACGGTAATGTGTATAAATCCTGCTGCTGTATCGGTATTCTTATCTCATCGCTGTACCCCAAACGTTGTGTTGACGTATGGGTTGTATGTGTGAGTCTCGAGCTTGACGATGCGATCATCAAACGTCGGCTTCCCTCCAATGCTTAGAATATCAGCCATTTTTCAACTTAAATGCGTACAATGAATCCCAAAGATTTCAAAAATGCAATGTTTGCAGCACTGAGCTTCTTCTTTTTAGCGTGATCGGAGTTGCAGTTGTTGGTGTTGTAAACAATTTCACTTGGAAGAAACGGGTTTCTGGAGTCGTTCAATACAAGCATCTCTTTCGCACTACACGTATTATCGTCGTCGTCGTACGTGCAGTCTGATGGTAATCTCTTCACCTCGAAAATCGAGCAATCGTCCGTCTTGATCCACAACGCGTATCGTTAGATCCGTAATGACCCGTGCGATGATTGGAAGGTAAATGATCTGCGCGGGCGTTTCCGATATCTTATATCCTGGTGGGACTCTCGGAGAAAATTCATGTATCGTATGTACACGCCTCCCATTGTTGTACGCACCAGCGGTCACGCTACATTCTATGCGAATAATGTTCACGTTCATGATATTAATTGGATCGTCCGATTCATGCCATCGTCCTGGTTCTAATACCCGATTCGTTGAGAATGCCAGTAGCGATCCGATGTTATTGGGCTTTGTAAAGTCTACGGCGAACCGGCAGTACAGTTCGCTTTTCATGGTGTTGTTGTTGGGACGCAACACTATAGGATACGCATCGTTGTCACCGTCATCGGTGCCGTCGAGATTTTTTTGAGGATATCGCTCGAGTAATCACTGCTTCAGGTACTTGGCAATGGCGTCTAGTTCGTAGGAGCTAGAGATCCCGGCGTAGAACGTGTATTGAAGATACACGTGTACACGCGTACACGTGTCGTAAAAATATCCGTGTTCAAATCCGTGTACTTCTTAATACACGGATACACGGGTATTGAAATACACGTGTACACGTGTATCGAAATTCACGGATCGTAGTATCCGTGTACCCGTGTACCGAAATTCACGGATACACGTGTATCGAAATATACGGTTTCACGTGTATTAAGGGGGTAGACACGGGTAATGCAGCGCGCTGTATACCGACACAATCTGGCCCGAAACATGGGTTCGGGATTTTTCGTTTTACGTCCTTTTATGAGCATATTTTGGGCTGGGCGAGGTCTCATTCGAAAGAGGAAGGTTCAATGCGGAGCGCTCTGCTCATGGTTCAACGAAATTGTGTTGATATGTAATAATATGAGTGTTCAAAGTAGAGCAAAAGTCTACAAAATACACCAGCAGAATCTAAGCATTGTTAGGTCACTAAAAGAGATTTGTGACTCAAACGGTGAGCAGAGCGCTCCGCATTGAACCTTCCTCTTTCGAGTGAGACCTCGCCCAGCCCAAAATATGCTCATATAAGGACGAAAAACGAAAAATCGTGACTGCATTCCCAAATACGAATTCCGCCATATTGGCGATAATACAGAGCAAGTCACGTGACAAATTTAGTTCAACTAGTTGATACGAGATGGCGCCTACTCGGGAGGACTGCCAACGTGGAATCATAGCAAAACTGAAGCGTCAGCTGGATACAGGGTCATCGTTTAATCCTGCAACCCGCGCGCGCGCGAACTTGGAAAATGGCAACAACGCCTCACGGACGCATTCCACTACAACCATGCACCGTCCCGGCGTTTGGAGAGCTGCTAGCGATCGCTGGACAGCAGTGATGCCCGAGCTTCGAGAATTTTGGGCTGCTCTCTTTCAAATTAACGTTGCAAAGAACTATTCAGAATTTCCCGGCCCGGGTTGAAATATTTGGGGCCTTTTTCGTATAACTTTTGAACTATAAAAGATATCGGAATGCAATTAGCGCCGAGAAATGAGGAAAAATTATTCCCTCTTAATGATGGATAATTTAACATATTTTACGTTTACTTAATTTTTCTTTTATCAATTTTTTAACCATAATTGTTTAAAAAGCTTTTGCAAACTGTTTATTTGATAATGTATTTAACGCTGTTTTTAAAACTCGTGATGTTGATAAACAATAGGCTAGTTGTTTCTGTATCCTTACTTTCATAAATTGAGAAATTAAATTTTTATTCAATTATGTGTTAGTTCTGCAGACCTCAGAATCTATTGTTCTGGTTTTCTTCTTTATGATTTTATCCTTAATGCGGTGCATACCTAGATAAGACGTAAGGGGTAACTAATGGAACGTGTCTTTGACTTTAACGGTGTCTGAATTTTTTTTCTAGAATTTTTGTGTTTGAATGTTTTAGGTACTCAACGCCACGCCTATACCGGCTTCCGTTAATGTCATTTTTTGGAACGATGTGCCATTATTGTCGCTTTTACAAGCAAGTGGCGAAAAATCTCTCCGTATAAGGGTATAGCGCTGCGGTCAACCCTGTCGTAGCTAAAATTTTTGAAATTGAGACGGGTACGAGATCAGTTGACATTATTTTCAAACCTCATTACAGTAATCTGGGGTACGAGTGGTAAGCCGATCATAAAAGCGGAGCACGCGGCTCGATTACCTGGGCCGGGAAATTCCCAATACCTAGCTCTTTGCGACGCTAAAATTTTCGAAGCTCGGGCATCACTCGGACGCTGGCAGCTTTCCGCTGGCCCGGTGCATGGTTGTAGTGGAGTGCGTCCATGAGGCGGTGTTGCCATTTTACAAGTTCGCGCGCGCGCGGGTTGCAGGATCAAACGATGACCCTGTACATATGCTACAGCTGCCACAGTAAAAGCGTGATGCAGTCAATGTATGCATTTTCGTACGATTGTAGGTTAGGTTATATGCAGTCGGAGTTGGGCAAAATGTAATCTAATTACAACTTACAATTAAAATGTAATTTTGTGATTGATTACATTCTTTTCTGTAATCGTTAATTTTTAGGTAGTTGAGGAAATTGTGGTCAACTACCTAATTTAACGATTATAGAAAATAATGTAATCAATTACACAGTTACATTATAGTCGTAATATGTAATTAGATTACATTCTGCCCAACTTTGAATGCAGTTTACGCACACATTGACTAGGAACTGCTAGGAACTGTATACAGTTACTAAATTAACGCTTTACCGTGACACATACATCACTTGAAATCGCTGTTGAATTTATGGTATAATTGAGGCAGTGAGAGCAACAACGGACTAACCCACATTAAAAAAAAATCCTATTTTATATGATTATTAGAGCCAGATTGGAATATGTTATTGCTACTAACTCAATTTCGAAAAAAATGTGGGTTAGTCCATTGTTGCTCTCACTGCCTCAATTATATGGCAAAATACCAGAGATGAGCATTACTTCAATAACTCGAGCCAATTTTTATTTGAAGCGCTAGAATTGAATTTATGGGGAATTCAATTGTTGGCCATGAATAATTTTCTCGTATTTATTCGTACTTTCTCGACTAAATATATGATTCTCAACTAAAGTACTAATAAATACGAGAAAATTATTCATGGCCGACGGATGAAAGGCCGTCGAATAAAAAAATTATTGAATAAATATATGATTCTCGACTATATGTGTATTTATTATTTTATTGATAATTTATTTGAAAAAAAAATAATTATTCCCGCCTCCTCTTCCGCCTCTGCCTCCTCTTCCTCCTCTTCCTCCTCTTCCTCCTCTTCCTCCTCTTCCTCCCCTGCCTCCTCTTCCTGCTCTACCTTCCCTTCCTTTAGTATAGTAATTTATTTTTCGTAACTCCTTCCTGAGCTCTGTGTACTGTAATATGAAAAATAAATATCAATCTTATGTTAATTACTGCAATAATGTCTAGACGTTTTCACACTTTCATGAGAATGTAAGAAATGTTTGTGTGAGATTGCCTACGTATCTACATACCTTTTTTTGATACTGGAGAGCCATCTCCATCCAGTTCAAACTGGGGCTCCGCCGCGGACTCCGTCGCGGGGACGGACTCCGCCTGCTGCGGTGACTCCGTGGCAGGGACGAAGTCCGCCTGCTGCGGTGACTCCGTGGCAAGGACGGAGTCCGCTTGCTGCGGTGACTCCGTCGCGGGGACGGACTCCGCCTGCTGCGGTGACTCCGTGGCAGGGACGGAGTCCGCTTGCTGCGGTGACTCCGTCGCGGGGACGGACTCCGCCTGCTGCGGTGACTCCGTGGCAGGGACGGAGTCCGCCTGTTTATCTGGCTGCTGTTGCTACCCGCAGCAGGCGGATTCTCTGCAAGCGGAGTTTGGCCTTTGTCAGTCATCTAAAAAACAAGTCGAAGAAACAGTGAAACTATTGAATGTAATGAAAATGGATATGAAAGTGCAGTAGAAGAGTTAGAGTTGGGCAAAATGTAATCTAATTACCAATTGATTACACATTATTTTCTGCAATGGTTAATTTAGATAGTTGACAAAATTGTGGTCAACTACCTAAATTAACCATTACAGAAAATAATGTGTAATCAATTACACAATTACATTTGAATCGTAATTTATAATTTATAATTATATTACATTTTGCCCAACTCAGAGGGGACTACACGTTTATCAAGTTGGTACATTTGGGTATAATATATGCTTCCTTTAGCCAAGATTTAGCGCAGGAGGAGAATCTTCACATTTCTAAATGCTGAAATTTCCAAGTTCGAAAGCGTTGATATTCAAACATTTCCAAAATTTGTAATTATGAGGTTATCAAGTTTCACAATATCTATGAGAAGGCTCGGATGCAATAAGGGGATTGGCGCACGAAAATGCGAAAAAGTATTGTCCAAACGCTAAGAAAAATAGGAAAATTAAATTTTGTTCAATTGGATTTTAAAAAATATAGTGATGTAAAGCTCGTCACGGCACATATTTTTCCTTTTTACAGTTTCTTTATCGAATCATTAGTACTCGAGATAAAAATTATAAACCAAACAAATTTCTTCGACCAACGTCAATTTCTTTTTAAATATAAATTGCCATAACCCGAATAATATTAATGGATTGTTATGAGACTTGAAACATAAAACTCGGAAAACTCTAGCGAAGCCGAAAAATGTATGCACAAAACCCTTATATTAAAAATGTAATAATATTTAATTAAAAAGTACATAATACTGGACATAACCCATGTTTTTCAACGTTCGTCGTTGAAAAGTATCGAGGCAATTTTGACGTACATATAACTTGCAGCGGCAAAGTTTTTCCTTAATATATGAAGAATATTTTTACCAATTGTCACACTGAATAATAAATAATTGTAGAAGATATGACGATATACATAAATCTCGCGCGGCACCAACAGTCAACGCGAGTGCTAAAACTGCTAAGTAGAGCATTGTACGCGGCTGCTGACTGTTGGTGGCCCGCGAGATTTATATATATCGTCATATCTTTTACAATTATTTATGAATTACTGTGAGAATTGGTGAAAATCTTTATATATTAAGGAAAAGCTTTGTCGCTGTAAGTTATATGTACGTAAAATTTGCCTCGATACTTTTTAACGACGAACGTTGAAAAACATGGGTTATGTTCAGTATTACTTTTTAATGAAATATTATTACATTTTTTAATATAACGGTTTTGTGCATACATTTCACGGCTTTGCTAGAGTTTTCCGAGTTTTATGTTTCAAGTCTCATAACGATCCGTTAATATTTACTCAAGTTATCGCAATGTGTATTGACTTTGGTCGAAGAAATTTGTTTGGTTTATAATTTTTATCTCGAATACTAATGATTCGATAAAGAAACTGTAAAAAGAAAAAAATGTGTACCGTGACGATCTTTACAACACTATATTTTTTAAAATCCAGTTTAATAACATTTAATTTTCCTATTTTTCTTAGCGTTTGGACAGTACTTTTTCGCATTTTCGAACGCTAGTCTCCTTATTGCATCCGAGCCTTGAATTTAAAAATTTCTGATTTTTCCACTTCTGATGTTTAGAAACGGTTTACATTTCATCACTTGATTTCAGTTTCAACTAAAGGAAGCCTACATTCCACCCGAATGTATATACCTTTTCTAGACATTTCGCGGGTGAATTATAACAACTTTCTTATTCTACGTGAGAATGAATACACGAATCTCTGAGCATGGAGCTGCGTATCGACATTGCGAGTCTGCCACGCGAGGCACGCCTCGCGTAGTGAAGAATCTGGAAACTACCTCGATCATGATCACTTTGCGAGGCAGGCTCGTGCGACAGTCTCGCCCTACCTCCAGCATCATATTTGCGTCGCCCGAGCCATGCGATTTTTGATCTTGGGGCCGCGAGGCACCTTTCAGCACGTCGAAAAATCGACGGCTGATGCCTCGTAAAGTAATAATAATCGGGGTAGTCTCCAGACTCTCCACTCCGCGAGGTGTGCCACGCGAGGCAGCCTCGCAATGGCGATACGCAGCTTGAGAAACACGCGGAAAGTCAAACAATCACAGCTCACACGATAGATTTTGCACAAAAAATTACAACAATACTATGACGGTAATGACTCTTTACCCGGAATATGTCTAAATACAGTCTTATTAGACCACTTTTAGAATAACCGGCACATATAGTGAAAAAGACAGGAGTAATAAGCGTGAAGGTACTTACGATCTTTATTGTTCGGCAGTCACTCGAATTTCTGACGATCGAGCCTTTGCTAGCCTCGAGGGCCTGCATTGCCAGAAAATAATTGCCGGCGCGGTTCACGCACACATTACTACCACTCCTGTAGGTGATTCTGCTACACAACTTGCGATTCTTTCCTGAAATCCCTGGGCAGAGCGCAACCTGTCTTACTCACTCACTCAATATTTTGTATTTCACTTGCACCAAGGACCGAGCGACACGTCTCGGCCCGCGTAAAGGTTCACACGCGCAAAGATGATACGTCAAAAGTATATGCACCATTTTCAACCATTTTGACCCACTTATATTAAATCGAATTTGTTTTAATATCAACGGGGCCTCAATTCTTTATAAGACCTCCAGCTCCGCGTCCCATTCGTGAAAGAATTGGAACAACGACAGGAGAAATCCTACATCACTTAAAAAAAAACAAAGTTTACACCATTTATGCTGTAATTATGTTAAACAAATGCAATTTTATACTAGCAGGACACTATTTACACATTTGAATAAATAAGGATATAGCCCTACTTGTACTCTTTACGGACACGTTTCCAGAAACGCGGACAGTTTTTGGTCGCATGAAAATTAATTGAATGTGACGCTGCGTCGTCCAATACCGGCTGGACTGGCTCAGCCGTGCGTGCTACAATATTGAACTATCTATGTTTTTCATTCCTAATCTTGCGTGGCCTTGAAAGTTATAGTATACCATATATGGTTGAATTTGTCTTGACAGTCACTTTCATATCGGGTAATCAAATATGTAGCATCCCATTTAAAAAACTGCAGATCACCTTCGGTTTGCGGAAAATATCGCGAACACCAAAAGTTGACATACCGTATTATGTTGGGTATAAAAAATAGTAAAAGTTTTCCTGTTTCCGTTTTTTCCAAATACTTACAATTTGCGAGAACCCTATATAACAATATCAGGTATAGCCGCTTGGCCGCTGCTAGTACCGCACGGCTTAGCCAGTCCATATGAATCATAGGCGCTTGAGGGGCACGCGGAGGTGAGCGGAACGCGTCAGCTGCTCGTAGGACGTTCCGCTCACCTCCGCGTGCCCCTCAAGCGCCTATGATTCACGCGTATTTAGGTGAAATTCAAAGTCAATTTTCTCGAAAACGAAACCATTACCGCAATTTCGTGACTCTTGATTATCGTCTTATTTTTGCCGTTATATTCATCCCTTATAGTATTGACCACAGGTAGAGAAACAACCTGTATATCACTAAAGACTACGGCATATCAAAGTTTCACAAAAGTCCCAAATGTTACTCCGAAAAGTGTCCAATTTCACGTGGATTGACCCAGGATTGAAATGCGAAAAGTATTCTTTTCACACGCGGTCAAGTGCACGCGAGCCTGTACACTCGCACAGCCGCGTATCGCAACGCAAGCATGTCTGCTTGTGGCTGCCTTCGCTTGCGAGTAGCGGAGACGGTTGTGCAGATGTGTGCGTGTGAAAAGAAAACGGGCTAAATGTGCATTTCCTTCGGTTGCGTAGCGAGGAAATCACGTTGCCTAAGAGGAACATTTCTATCACATAACGTCCCTCTTCGTTTCGCGAAGATATACATACACACCTGGAAAAAATTCAAGGAACACTATAATTTCCCGAAAATTTTGGTCATTTTCCAATGGTATCTCCGCAAAAAATGGTGGCAAAAAATATTTAAAAAAAGCATTTTAACACTTGAAGTCTCTAGTTTTTGAAACCATCGCACAATTTTTTTTCTTCGTCCATTATGATACTGTTTTATCAAGATGAAGCGCAGGAAACAAAGTTTCAGAAATTTTTGCAAAGTTTGCACGTATGCACGGGCCAAAAAATTTTTTTTTCAGATAAATCCAATTTAGGGCTCTTATAGAGCAAACATTTCTCTATAATTTCGTTTTTTTTGTTATGTTGTATGATTTTTATTGACCGAGTTATCCGCCATGAAAGCAAAAAAGGAACTTTTCACTTTGAACACCTATAACTTGCGAACGCATGATCGTAGAAAAGTTTTCATGAGTGTTTTGGAAAGCTAAGAAATTATCCTTTCTGATTTCGCCAAGTGCGAACTTTAACACCGGCGCTGGGACAGCTCGTTGGGAAGGTGATCAAAAACGACACGACCTTTTGTGGACTGGTACAGTTTATTTTCCAGTGGTCAACTTGGCCACAGGACGTCACACAAACGCGTGGGCGTTTGGCGGCTGTGGGTCGTGTAACAGTAAGGATCTGAACTGCGCAATGGGCGCAGAAACCAAAAGTGCGTGCGTGTCACAGCGGAGGTGGTTTCGAACTAACGGTCGCCGGGTGAGCGCTTCGAGAAGAACGTTGATGTAAACACGCAGGTGTCAACGGCCTCAGCTGACTCGTCAGCTGTTTATACGAGTCAGCGGCAAACGCGAGCTTTACGCGGCCGCAACACTTTCAAAACCTTTAGTTGTCACTTTAGTTAAGTTTTTTTTTGCATCGTATAAAATTAATTTTAAAATGATCCCCAAAATTACATATTTACCATTTTTTGGTAATCACGATGCCACTTCAAGGAAATTCAGGGAATCATTCAAGTGTCCACGTTTCTTTGCGAGCTAAGACTACCCGTATACACTGTCCAAAGGGCGGACCAATCAGATTTTTTTTCCGTATGTCCTTGATGGTCAAACATGCGATATGGTCTGAAAAATTGAAGAATCACCTGTTTCACGTTATGTTTCTCTGTAAAACCCTTTCTTTTGTTCTCGCGGGTTCAAAAACTAGAGACTTCCAGCGTGCTTTTTTTAAATATTTTTTGCCACCATTTTTCGCGGAGATACAGCCATTTGAAAATGACCAAAATTTTCAGGAAATTATAGTGTTCTTTTAATTTTTTCCAGGTGTGTATTAGAATGATATTCACAGTAATGCAATAATAATAATACTTTCATAAATAAATCATCGTAACATTTGTGATGTTTCCCATTAGGAATAAAATTATCATTAGATAAATGACACCAAACACGATATAATTTGGATAATAGGTACATACCCTAGTAGCACAAAATATTGGTTAAATATTTTTTCTAAATATTAAAAAAATATTTTTTTAGCCACACTTTTTAATATGAAAAAAATGTTGATTCCAAATATTATATACACATACTGAAAATGTGACATAAAGGTTTAGAAAATATGAAACATTCGGAAAAAAATGTTTTCTTTCTACCATTCAATAAGTATTTACTTTATATTTGAAAAGGAATGTTTTTTCATAATATAACATGAATATTTCCCGAACATTCGGAAAAAATGTTTTGTTTCAAACAGTAAATAAATATTTACTATATATTTGAAAAAAGAATATTTTTTTCATAATATAAAATGAATATTTCCAGCATATTTGGAAAATATATTTGATTCTTAATCTAGTATAAATATTGTATGTATGTTTAAATATCAAAAAGAGATTGAACCTCTTTTTAATATTGGATGTATGAGCATTCAATATTTTGTGCTACTAGGGTATTTAGTGGTAATACGCACCGGTCGCAGAGAAGGACAGCGAATGAAAAAGATGAGGGCCATCGGCAGTCCTTTCTTCCACTCGCTCTCTTCTCCTACGTTCGGGGCTGTCGACAAACTTGTAAAAATATAGGAACTACAGTAAAATCTCGATTAGGGTTCAAAATTGGGACTGTGTAACATTAGTGTTAATTTCTATCACCCCCAGTTGGGCTGGTACCCCTTGGAACCAGTGAAGAGTGTAATATGGTTCATGTGCCGATCGTGAAACCCGATTCGAAATGGAAAATCAGTGAGGGACAACACCGATGCAAACGAGGTTCACAATTAAAAGTATTTTATTTTTGGTTCTTTTTATAAATTTTTTACCAACATATTTGTGAGGATTTTCTGATTAAAATGACACGAAACACGATATGGTTTGGATAATTATATAAATATAAACGATTCGTATCCACGATAAGTAAAAGTTGTCCGATTTATGTCGTATTTGGTATCATTTTAATCAGAAGATTCTAACAAACATGATGGTAGAAGTTTCATGAAAATGCAACCAGAAATACAAAAGTTTTAATCTTAAATTTGCATTGCGTTAGTATTGTCTCACACGTACACGGGTATTTAAACTTGCTTCGTTCCGAGGCTTTCGTTTACATCGAGATTTTACTGTATATCTTCTTTTACTATGCTTGCTTTTCTTTTCTGCTGTATGTTTTCTTATTTCTATGTATGTACCACGTGTTACTGATTAGTGACTCTTTACATGCAGACAACGATTGAAGACCGCAGCGTGCCTCACGGTAATTCAGGGTACCGTGGCGGAAGCAAGTACCTCCTACGAAACACATCCAAGCACATCTGCTGCGGATGATATTCCTACGGGCAGAATACACAAAGAAGACGTAGGAAGTTTTGAAGACTCTCCAATTATCGAAGGAATTGTAGAAGAAGTACATTTCGATATGGACGCAGAAGATGTTGAAGAAGAAATACATTTCAATGCGGACGAAGAGAAAATTGTAGAAGAAAAAGATTTCGACACAGACAGGGATGAAATACATTCCGTAAGAGACATCAACGAAGAAACGAATGAAGATGTTGGAAATGATGCCGATTACTGGATGGTGGAGATTGCAGAACCAGAACAGCCGGAAAATCCAATTTCAGAAGGAACAGACTTCGTTGATTTCCCGTATGTTTTCGAACAAATAAAAAATCTTCGAAAACATTCGACTATTGGCTGTGGCATCGAACATTTTGAAATAATTAGATTGCAACGGAATGGACTAGAAAATGTGTATCATGTAGAGTGCAAAATGTGCAAATACACAGAGCACATATCCTGTCTTCGGAAGAGTGATGCCACTATGGATATCAACCGCGCCGCTGTTGCCGCAACAATGATGACGGGCGGCGGATATAATCAACTGGAGGACATACTGACTGCCGTAAACGTGTCCTGTATGACGAAAAGGATCTACGAGAACTGTCAGAATGACCTAATCGATGCCCTCGAAGTGGCCGCACAGCGCGAAATGAAAGATGCTGGAAAAGAGTAAAAAGCATTAGCTATAGCAAGAGGCGACGTATATCCAGAATCTAATGTACCGTTTATCCCAGTTGTCGCAGACGGCAGCTGGATGAAAAGGTCATACCGCGGAGGAGATTACAATTCTCTTTCTGGCGTAGGAGCCATCGTGGGATACCACACGAAGAAAGTGCTGTACATCAGTGTGAAAAATAAATTCTGCATGACTTGCCAAATAGCATCTACGAAGAAGGAAGAACCGCGCGAGCATCGTTGCTTCAAGAACTGGGGTCGTAATCAGAGTTCAACTGGCATGGAAAGTGTTGCTATTGTCGAAGGCTTCAACTGCAGCATTGATATGCACGGCCTAGTATACTCTATATTAGTTGCCGATGGCGATAGCAGTGTGTACAAGAAGATATTGGACAGTAATCCATATGAAAAGTACATGGTGCAGGTACGAAAAATAGAATGCACCAATCACTTGCTACGCAATGTCAGTAAAAAGATAAACGAAATCGCAACAAAAGGCCGCGATAAAGACCTAAGAGCTGTTGTAAAGAATAATGCTCTCCGCCTGCGTACCGGTATAAAGAAAGCTGCAGAATACCGGTTGCAAGAAGGAATAACACTCGAGGAACGAATAAGAAATTTGAAGCAAGACTTGACAAATGTACCGAGTCACGTTTTCGGTGAACACAAGGAGTGTCAGAAGTTAGCATACTTCTGTAAGAAATACTCCGATCCCAACAGAAAGGACTACGTACCACGGCTGAGAGAAACTGGTATATATCAAAGTATCGAAGAAGCGATGCAGCCACTTTTCCCTAAAGCTGACAGTTTGCTGCACGGTCTAAATAACAATGCTGTTGAAAGTTTTAATAATATCATTGCTAAATTCATCGGAGGCAAGAGGATAAACTTTGGACGAGGGGGCTCGTATCAGGGTAGAGTCTCCGCTGCAGTCGTCCAATATAACACAAAAGAGGCGTTTAGCAGATTGAGTGCGGCAATGAATACAGAGCCGCCAACCATGGTAAGAAACCTGGAAGAACGTCGAAAGTATGCAGCAGAAAAAGCAAGGCAATATAAAAAAGAAGCGAAAGCATCCTCCTTCCTAAATAAAAAACAATCGTGCGACCAGGATTACGGCCCCAACGAAGCAAAACCAGATATGGAAGAGACAGTATACTCTTCCGAGTGTAAAAGGCACATGGATACTCTCCTTCAATGGCAATCCAGGCGAAACAAGATCGAAGTGGAAACTCGCGGTCAGGCGAATAGCGAAATGTGGATTGGTTATAGGAAGAAATTATTAACTGCATCCAATTTCGGCAAGGTATGCCGATTACGAAAGGCTACAGCACGGGCAAATACTGTGAAGAGTATAATGTACCCGCAACTCCACGATTTACATTCTCTCCAATACGGAAGGGAAAATGAGGCAAACGCCTTGAGACAAATGCAAGAAGAATTAGGAATGCATATTCAACCGTGTGGCCTCTTCATCGACGACACTGTGTCTCACTTAGGTGCAACTCCTGACGGCCTCGTGGACCATGATAAAATCGTCGAAGTAAAGTGTCCTGTATCGGCCAAGGATTTATCACCTGATGAAGCAATACAGCAACTTGATCATATAAGGCGTATTTACAAGGGTAATGAAATGAATAAGAATCATCATTACTATTATCAAGTGCAAGGACAATTGCACATAACGAAAAGGCAACGAGCCTATTTTTGTTTATGGACGCCGAAAGGAATGAAGGTTACAACAGTAACAAGAGATGATCGATTCTGGGCAACACAGATGGAGGAAAAACTCAGAAAATTCTATGAGGAGTGCATGTTGCCAGAAATTATAGATAGCAGATACAATCGACAACAGCCGATTAGAGAACCTCCGTACATAAAAGAAAAAGGAGCGGGTACGAGTACACAAGAAAGTACACAAAACGATGGATGAAAACATCGCAATAGCACCGGCGAGTGCATCCAGCGCATATGAAGAGCTGTCGAATAATCAATTGCAATTCAAAGTCACTATTGCACCGGCGAGTGCATCCAGCGCATATGAAGAGCTGTCGAATAATCAATTGCAATTCAAAGTCACTATTGCACCGGCGAGTGCATCCAGCGCATATGAAGAGCTGTCGAATAATCAATTGCAATTCAAAGTGACTATTGCACCGGCGAGTGCATCCAGCACATATGAAGAGCTGTCGAATAATCAATTGCAATTCAAAGTGACTATTGCACCGGCGAGTGCATCCAGCACATATGAAGAGCTGTCGAATAATCAATTGCAATTCAAAGTGACTATTGCACCGGCGAGTGCATCCAGCGCATATGAAGAGCTGTCGAATAATCAATTGCAATTCAAAGTGACTATTGCACCGGCGAGTGCATCCAGCGCTCGAGGAGAGAGTTTGAAGTTCTGAACGAAGAGTCTGAAGATTAGTCTAAGCTAATCTACTGGACTGGGCTGCGGAGGCTACCTTCGTAGCCCAGCCCTCTGTTTCTTTACAATGTTTCAGAGAGCACGAAACCCCACGACGAGGGACAAGGTGTCGGGGGACTGCCACCGCGGCCTGGATACGCGTTCCCGAATTCCCCGTCTGTGCTACGACAGAGTAGTAGTCCGCAGTGGAGCGCGGACATACGTGGAACCGCTTCTCTAGCCCTGTTGGCGTGAATCTTGGCTCCTCCCCGGTTTGTGCAAACCAAGAGGTTCGCGTCGACAGGGTGGACAGCAGCCGGGAAATGGCATCTCCAACCACCAGTCGGACAAGCGGTGCGACTGCTTGGATCGGCTGGAGGAGATGTCGCGGAGACGGGAGCGTTAACAGGACGCACAGGACGGTCCCCTGGGTCTGCACCAGAAGCCACGAAGAGGAATGGGGCCATCTGAAAGCCAAGGCCTGAGAGAGGGAGAAGAGGACAAGAAGCCCAGAAGAAAGAAAATGCAGACGAGCTGGGGTGCTGGGCAGATTGATCGGGGAACGGGCCGATAACATGCTCATGTTATCATGTGATCCCCTGTTATCGGTTCCGTTTCGCCTTTCCATCTTCCCGATTCTTTCAGCTCCAACGAATTCTCTCAAATAAAAGTAAATATTAATGCTTCTCCGTCTCTTTTGCATGGAATCCGGAGCCGTGAAGGGATTGCAGTCTCAAGCTCGTACGGCCACCGGAAGCACATCGAGGACGAGTCCCTGGGGGAGACGGTCGACCGCGACCAAGGATTCGACGAGGAGGAGGGAACGTCGCCGAAGCAGTGGAGACGTCGTCGGACGTCCTTCTGGAGGAGGCTGCCTGCAAATGAGACAGCGCTGGAGTCTGCACGGGTTTCCGGAGGCTGCACGAAGGAGGAAGCAGCGTCGGAGCGTTGGAGTCGACGTGGGACGTTCCAGAGTGGAGTTCCAGGGACGTCGCGGGACAAGGACCAGGGGCGTTCGTCGAGGGAGAATTAGAAGCTCCGCGGTACCCGTGCCTGACTGCTGGACCCGGAGCTCTCCGTGGATTTCGCCGTGGGACACACGAAAGAGGAACGCGCCCGGAGCTCCCCGTGGATTTTGTCGTGGGACAAGGAGCTGTCGAGTTCCCGAGACGTCGTGGGACAGGAAGCTACAGAGTTCCAGAGATGTCGTGGGACAGGAAGCTGCAGAGTTCCAGAGACATCGCGGAACCAGAAGTTGGAGCGTTTCATCGTGGCAGATCGAGAATTCCCGTTGTACCCACGCCTTGCTCAGGGTTTTTCCGTGGTTTTCCCCTGAGCGAGAAGGCAAATGCCGAGGCGGATGTCTGAAGAAGCCACGGGGCTGCACGACCACTTCTTCAGGCAGGGGTACGAAGATTCCGAAGAGGATTCAATGCGGCCGAGACGTCCGAGGGGAGAGCAGTATTCCGAGCACCGCGTATAGGCCCAGAAGACCAGAAGACTGTCTCGTACCGAACTGTTTTGTAACCGATATTGCTCTATGTAACAATATAGTTCAGTCGCGTGTACTCCCGTGTAATCATTATTCTATCCTTTGCGTCGGGGTGGCCTGCGATGGTAACGCCCAACAGTGGGGCACGTAACATAGGATTCGCGGAAAAAAATTTCATAAATTCGGTGTTTCCCAAAATTTTTTAGTACTTTTTTTTATATTATTTGTTAATAGCCAACAGTTATATGGACAGGAACATTAAAAGAATTGAAGCATCTTTTACAAATAAAATAGTAATAAACATCTAGTGTTTCATAATACATCTAGTTCAGAATCCGTTCATGAAATCCGCTACTGAAAATGCGTACGCTAGATGCACGTGATTATTATGTGGCCCCTCCTCGAAGTGACAGAAAATATAACCTATGTATATGCTATATGACAATAAATGTTTAGCGGCTATTTCGTTCTATTACGCTACATTTGTGAACTTTTTATCATCTTTCCGAATCATTATTACTACGTCGCAACGGTATCTTTAGGAAATCGGGTATAACGTATAGGTTATATTTTCTGTCACTTCGAGGACAGAAAATCCGCTCCTCCAAATGACAGAAAATATAACCTATAAGCCATACCCAATTTCCTAAAGATACCGTTGCGGCGTAATAATAATGTTGCGGAAGGATGATGAAAAGTTCACAAATGTAGCGTAATAGAACGAAATAGCCGCTAAACATTTATTGTCATATAGCATATACATAGGTTATATTTTCTGTCACTTCGAGGAGGGGCCACATAATAATCACGCGTTGAATTCAACATCAAACACAATTTTATATATATTTGTTCATAACAGTTTTCTGCATAGGATGTGTATTTCATGTTCTGTTTCAGTGTTTTGCTAATTAAAATATGCCTATCCTAACAAACTTCATTTTCTGGGGACATGCCCTCGTGTATTTTTCCTTTTCATTTATAATTCCTTACTGCCAACGTAGAATATTGTAGCATAAGCACATTTCAAGCAAATGTACAATGAATTTTCTACGTTTACAGTACCAGCAGACTTTCTGTTTAAAAAGTACAACGCAACAGCTGAGAATTTCTTTCCACATTCAAAGTAAAATATGGAAATAGCAAACAGCTCCCTCTCGCGTTGAAAGGCAGCCGCGTATCTATGGGTATTACCATTTCTGTGCAGAAAAAATCTGCTATAATACCGACCGGCCTCGGCGGCCAGACCACGTGACGTGTCTACCCCCTTAAGATATCCATATTTAGTTTTTTAACTAAATATCCGAATGTTTAGATTTTACGCAAATAGTTTGTAATAGGTAGGTACAAACATAATTTAGGGTAATTCCGGGAGACGCATTCGGGCTGGAGACTTGGTCGAAACAGTTGATTTCTAGAGAATTAATTGCTCTGAACCTTAACACATTTTTACATATACATAGATGTAGAGTCTGAATATAGCAACTCGACCAACTCTCCACCTCGACTGCGTCTCCCGGAATTATCCTACTAGGTTGCAGATGAAAATAAAAAATATCACAGATTTTGTTTAATAAAGTTTAATCTATTAATTTTTTATTTTGGTGTAAGAATACTATCGTGTTAACATTCTCTGGGAGTAAACGGTTTCTTTTTTTTGTTACAATGCTTCCAGCACACGAAAAACATCTTTCCGAAATTGCCGAGGTTGCTGGAATAGTTAAATATTTTTTGGCAACATGTGAAATCACCGGGTATTTATTTGTCCTAGCCTTCCACCAGTCAAATGGATCCAAGTCGAAGCGTAATTGTGGCTCGGCCATATACGTTTCAAATTGAATGTTAATATCGTTGTTGTCGGTAACTTCGTCATATAAAAACTGAAGAGCACTTTTCCCGCGTGACTTTTTTTTGTTAACATTGTGCTGGAAGCATTGTAACAAAAACAAGAATCCGTTTACTCCCAGAGAATGTTAACGCGTTAGTATTCTTACACCAAAACAAAAGATTAATAGATTAAACTTTATTAAACAAAATCATGATGTTTTTTATTTTCATTTGCAACCTAGTAAATTATGCTTGTACCTACCTAGCGCAAACTATTTGCGTAAAATCTAAACATTCGGATATTTAGTTAAAAAATTAAATATGGATATCTTAATACACGTGAATCCGTATATTTCGATACACGTGTACCCGTGAATTTCAGTACACGGGTACACGGGTACACGGATACTACGACCCGTGAATTTCGATACACGTGTACACGTGTATTTCAATACCCGTGTATCCGTGTATTAAGAAGTACACGGATTAGGACACGGATGTATGAACTACACGTATACACGTGTACAAGTCGTACACGTGAAATCTGAATCTCTAGTAGGAGCCGTGGGGAATCGTAATGTATTCATGAGTGGTGTCGACGCTGTTGTTTTTGATGTCATAGTTTGAGAAAAAGTAGAATTTTTCGTTGCTCGAGTCGATGTTCGGTATTGTGTGATAAGTTTCAAAGGTTGTTAGACCAAGCTCGTAATCATCGTCGCTCAAATCTATGGGTGGAAAGTAGTTTACCGCGAGGGTGCTACTCTTGCCGGTTAGAGTGAATGTTAACGACATATTCTGCTCGAACTGCTCGACTGTTACTGAATCAGAGTGGTGGGAAGTCAATCCTTAAATTCGGTGCCGATCGTTTGTAGAAAGCGTAGACATAGTTGTCCGCAATTGCTCTGATCGTACTTTTGATAAGACGTACGATTGTATTCAATTTTCACAGCATCTTTATCCAGATATTGTATGAATTCCTTAGGCGGTTGAAGATTCCCAAAGCTGTCGAAATATATAGCTCGACTCCCTCTCTTCGCATACGCCACCCAATGAGTCCCAGGCCCCTCGACATTGTCCAAATTTACGATACCGCTCTCGTTTCGACGTACTCCTCCGGCTGGTAACGCGTTACGCATAAAAACGCCTCTAAAGAATGGAATATGCATACGTTTTGCCAACTCCTCCAATTGTGCATCGGTAGTTACACCCGCAGGCATTTTTATTTTCTATTCGGCGTTTTTTTTTTCGTTTCGATATTCACTGTCCGCGCTTGTACGGTGCGAGATAAAGTCCCCGACCTTCCATGGAGCGATTATGACGTTGCATTTCCTGCAGTTGATGTTGCGCCGCCTTATTATCGTTTACCGCCTTGGCGATTCCCGCCGCTCCGCCAGCCAATGATCCGAGAACACCTAGCAACGGTAGAAGTGGTAATATACCACCCCGTTTTGCTACCGGAAGATTCCGCTTTTTCGGTGCTCTCTTTGCAATCCTTTTGCGGGTTTTTGTTTTCATCCCCATTCCGATCTTCGTCTTGGCCTCCATAGCTGCCCAAACTGTCGTAGCAGCACCTCTTTCACCCAGAGTCGAGTCTCGCGCAACGATGCGTTTTCGCGCTTTGTCAGCGAGTATGTTATCTGCCGCGTGCCTTTCGCTGAGGTCGTTGCTACGCGAATACGCCATATCGTGTTCTCGACACGCTGCGTCCAACGGATTGATGCCTCGATCCCCTCTAGCTAATCGTTTTGCCAGATGAGTTCCTGGGCCGCAAAACTGGTATCCCGGAATATGTAATTCAATAGGTAGCGCGTTTATCGCCCGATTTAACAAACCACAACCTTTCTTTACTCTCGTCGGCGACATTCGCTACAGTTTTTAATCAATGGTGCTGGACCGTCGATATGCGTTCGCTGCCAAGGGCGATTATATTGTTCCAGACACCGACGTTACTGCTGAACCTCAGAATCGGCTTTTATATGCTCGGGGAGTCTGTCCCACAACTGATCAATGTGTCTGCCAAACTCTCGGAGTAGAATAATCTTTGGTATATATTTCAACTGCTCAGAGGTTAGGTCTCGAATATCACAATTATCCGACTGGATCAGAAGCATTTTGAATACTGAACCGTTTTGCTTCGGTGCGGACCTATAAATAGGGCGCTTCGACGTATCAAAATCATTTTTCACAGTTCACGGAGAGGATGCGATTCGTGCGACAACCTGTGACGATACGCGTGACGAATTTTGATGATAAATCGCGAGTAATGTCTTCGAAAACAAGACGCAGACATGGTAGCATGCTGCCAAACACTATCCGCTGCGTCATTTGTGGCCCATCAAATTGCGGAAAGACCAACGTGCTGGTCAGCTTGTTGGAAAGTCTTCACGGCGTCCGCTTCGAGAACGTGTACGTGTACTCCAAGTCGTTGCAACAGCCGACATATCAGTACTTGGAGAATTTATTGACTCCGATAGATGAAATTGGCTACTTTACGTTTTCGAATAACAGTGACGTCATCCCACCGAGCGAATCGCTTCCGAATTCTATTTTTATCTTTGATGACGTGGCATGCGACAAGCAAGATACGATAAGGGAATACTTTGCAATGGGGCGCCACTCGAACGTTGACTGCTTCTATTTCTGTCAGACATATGCAAAAATTCCCAAACATCTTATACGCGACAATGCGAATCTGCTGATTCTGTTTAAGCAGGATGGTACCAACTTGAAACATGTGTACAACGATCACGTAAACACTGACATGCCTTACGAGGATTTCTGCGCTTTGTGCCGTAATTGTTGGCAACGGGAGTATGGTTTCGTGGTAATAGACAAGGATAGTGCGATGTCCAATGGACGTTATAGAAAGGGATTTAACGAGTTTGCCGTACCGTGAGATGGTCAATCGTCATCAACACGTCGGTGGGAAAGCAACGTCTGCGGCACAACGATGATTGATATCGATACTCTGGAGATTAAGGATCGCGAGAGAATAGCGAAGGAAATTGCAAAAACCAGCGATTCCATTCGCCGGAAACATCAGGCTTTGAAGACTGGCTAGATGGAGGAAGATATCGCGTTGGAGAGATACTTTAAACCTATCGTCGAACCCTTGAAACATATTGTGGAAAATACCACAACAGCAGAAGCTGACACATCACCGCTGATGAGTACAGACGTTGAAGGGAATGAAACATTAACGCCTAAAAAAATCCATCCGAAAGGGAACACATCGCGCAAGGCAAAGAGGAAACAACACGGGCCATTGGAATATTCACCCATAACCTCGACACCAGTTCAATCGAAGCGGAAACGACAAAATGCTACATCAAACGATTCTCCGGCTCCTCCCACACCAATAAATACATTTCCCAATGTGCAATCGCTCTCAGCCGTTGATGACGACGTTTTTGAAACTAGTCCCGATGAGTCGTTTGTAACATCTATTAGACAGCAATTCCAAACATCCGAGGGACAAAAAACGATCCGCAGTCATTTCGGCCCGCTGGGGCAAAAATACATGAGCGCAATCCTAAGTAGTGATAAGGATACAGCAATGGACTATGTGTACGGTGTATACTTTGACAATAGTAGAACGATGCTTGGGGATAAGGCTTTCGATATAGACAAGGATGATAATATAATCATAGATGGTGTAAAATACAGAGGAACACCCGGCCTTTACGAATTGATTTTTATGAGAATTCCCGACGATACTGTATACACCGATGCCGATAAACAAATATACAAAAGTATACTGCTGACAACGAATGCCCACAGACGCGGTCATGGTGCTAAAAATCCTATATTGGGCAACAAGGGATACAAGTACAAACATGTAATTGCACCGTTAATTCCTCGTGCATCGGCTAGTAGGGCAGGGAAAGGTCTAACATTGCCACGAGTCATGGTGGTAAACGATAACAAAATCGATTATATACACTGGGACGATCCCAACGAGCTGGTGGATCGATTCCGTTTGCTCGAAGCGTCGCGTCAGGCGGGTAACAACTCTCACGATCCCGAAATTCTATCGATTATCGAGGAACTCCGCGAGGTAGGCCTCATTATATAAAACCGCGCGCCGATGATGTGCGCAGTATGCATCAAGATACCAATCAACAAATTTGGGGTATCGCTCGAGAAGAGTGGAGCAGCTAGAATGGACTATTACAAATGGAGCGGTTTGCTTCGAAATTACATGCGAGATAACGCTCTTTGCGTAACCGGTGCAGACTTTGATGCAAAATCACGCAAGATACGACGCGTAGCTGAGCCGGTGGCCGACACCGATGCCGTCAATAAACTATACGTGGAAAAGAGCATTAAACTTTTGAGAGAGCAGCAGGAGGAATTAGAGAGGAAGCTGGCCGTGTTTCAAAGAGATATGCTGACGTTGCAAAACAGTGTTCAAAAGATATCGCAAGTGTCGAATTCTATCCCACAGCCGGACAATGAAATTCGTAAAGTTAAAGAGGCTATAACCGCTTTTGCTGCGGAGCAGCAACTTGTCCAGAATTTTCTCGGACCAACGGGAAGCACTTAATGCACGTACCTGATAATTATCGCATCATTCGTGTCCAAGACACCTCTGCGATCAAACATGCAGCCATTATCGAAATCCAAGAGTAAAGAAAACCATGGCCACAAGAAGCTACAACTCGTTGAGGAATTGCACGCTCCAGCTCGAAGACATTTTCCGCGGAGGCGCGTCATCGTGCATGGATACGATGATCTGTGGCAAGCTGATATTGTAGAAATGCGTCCATACTCGCGATTCAACCAGGGTCACCACTACATACTCACCGTCATCGATGTGTTGAGCAAGTATGCGTGGGCATTACCGCTCAAGACTAAAAGTGGTGCTGAGGTGACTAAAGCGTTTGCAAAGATATTTAGAGAGCGATATCCGAAAAATTTGCAAACCGTTCAAGGAAAAGAATTTTACAACACCGATGTGCAGAAACTCTTGACAAAGCACGACATTAATCATTATTCGACGTATTCGGTGATGAAGGCCTCTGTCGTAGAACGTTTCAATCGAACTTTGAAGAACAATATGTGGAAACTGTTTACGCTGAATGGAACCTATAGATGGACCGATGCGCTACCAAGTCAACTTGCAGAGTATAACACACGAAAACATAGAACTATCGGAATGCGTCCTTGCGATGTTACTCCTGCGATCGCCGACACGCTGCTAGCCACCGTATACAGCAACATAAAGATCGCTGCACCAGCGAGATTCAAATTGGGCGAGTTTGTGCGCGTGAGCAAATTTAAAACCATCTTCGATAAAGGCTATACGCCGAACTGGACAACGGAGGTGTTCAAGATAGCCAAAGTACAGACAACTAATCCCGCGACGTATCTGCTGGTCGATTCCTGTGGAAAACCCGTTGCCGGAGGATTCTATGAACACGAGCTGCAACGCGTCACCGATCCTGATGTGTATCTAGAGGAAAAAGTGTTGCGTAGAAAGGGGGATAAGGTGTACGTCAAGTGGCTGGGGTTTGATAAATCACACAATTCTTGGATAAATAAAAATAATGTATTGTAAAATAATACATGGTTCAATAAATGCAATGATACATATACATGTGTGAACATTTTTTTACACATTAATTCCGCCATTTATAATTTCTATACATGTATGAACAATTTTTATGCAATAATTTCGCTATTTATAATAATTTCTATACATTTGCAAACAATAATTCTACTATTTATAAGAAGCAAGTTAATAAAGAGCGATGGCGAAAAGCAAACAATAAAAAAAAATATCGTGGAATATTCTTGTCTCTGTTAATCCAATCATATCGAGTTGTTCTATAAATTCCCAGAATTAATGAAGAATTATGTATCTTTATTTACTAGCCCATGGATAGCAAAGAAAGATACATAATTCTTCATTAATTCTGGGAATTCGTAGAACAACTCGATATCATTGGATTAACAGAGACATGAATATTCCATAATCCTATTTTTTTAATTGTCTGCTTTTTACCATCGCTCTTTATGAAACTATACATCACGTCGATACGAAGTTTTCAAATTTTGTGAGCGTTATGATAGTTCTCATAGACTGAGGACGAAGTCAGAGGCTTCGTTCACACGAAGAGAGAGCAGCAGCATCAAGTTCAAATTTCTTTTTATAATGATATTTTTACAATGGAATTTGGTAATGGCTCCAGGGCAGAGTGTCGGTCGAATCAGGTACGATATGTCGCTTGTCGTCGTGTGGGCTTAGAGCGATTTTAGATTCCGAAATGGTGTACACTTTATGCAATTTAGACCGTATGCATGATTGTCTGCGAACCATTTCGATCTCCCTTTGCAAACACTGCGCGTAGTCGTCGAAAGTTATCGTTCTAGCTATGACGTTGGTCTTGACGCCTTTCGCCTTTTTCGTATCTTTTTTGCCATCTACGCGAAGTGCATACATTTTCGCTCTAAGACCTACGAATTCGGTCATTATCGCACCGTTATTTTCGTCCTTAATCAGCCCTGGAACCTTCTTATTTACGCGCGGCATATTATATACATTGTCGGTGGGATAATCGCTTGTGTCGAATCTATCGATATTATGTTTCATGGTCTCGTAGATATCGTCGCATCGAATATGATAAATGAGGCTGTCAGTGTCTGTATATAGAATTTTACATTTTTGTCCGTGCTTGGGAGACAAGTACTCGTGGTGAAATTCGTACAAACAAATTTTTGATATGTCCAGAATGCACATACCCACGTATATCGGTTTGTTGAATTTCACCTCGAGTTTTCGCAATTCAACAGCTATTAAATTTTCCGAAAAAACACTTCTGCTGTGGAAATTCGGTTTCGCGATCATTGCCTCCGCGCCATACCGCCCTTCCCAATGTGTTAAAAGTTTTACGTCCACGTGATTTCGTACATTTTCCATAGTTTTGCCAAATACCGCGTTGTTCATCAATTTGTACAAATTTTTTTCAAAATCGTTTGTCGCGCTTGTTCTAAACCGTGTATTTAGTTCGATGTAATCGCGGAGCCAGAGAGATTGAGCGAATTGAAGCACGCGGTGTATCTTTGTAATACGAAGACCATGACGCGTGCACTGCTGCAGGTTACGGTAATGAATGACGTAACGCTGCTTATCATATACCGTCGCGAGTAACTTGTCCTGCCTGCTGCCAGGTGGTTTGGCACGCGTCGGGCAGAACGGTAGATCGGCATGAGCGTCGTGCAGACGTTGCGGATATTCCAAATCTACCTCGAGAATGTATCCCGTGGGCGAATCGACACCGATTGAAGACACGTAAAAATTTGCAGCATCTTCGACTCATTGAAATTTAGCGTATGGTAGGGGCTGACACATTGCCCATTCATACAAATTGTTCACGTCAAAGTACATCAAGTACGATGACTCTTCCGATGCGTTGTAAGATGGCATGTACTTGTTATTGGCATGTGCGTATCTTCCACAACATTGGCTTAAACCTCCGCGTATACCGCGTTCGATAAACATAACCATATCGACGTCGGTGAGCAATTCGAATGTAATTTTGGTATGTTTTAGCATTGCATCCCACGTGAAACCAGGTAGAATATAATAATGTGCTGAATCTAGTCCGTAACTCTTGATACAACTTTCGCGAAAATTTTCAAAAATATCTGCCAATAACAAGACATCTGTTTTCAAATACAAGTCGCTGTACTCGCCCAAGGTTCTAATCCCGCAACGCTGCCAGACAGTCTCGGCGTGTGCGTAATCGCTCTCGGATACAGTCTCACCCGTTAACAAACTGTGGAATGACTCGCGCGGCGGTAAGCATGGATCCTGCAGCTTGTTCGCACAATCAAGGTATTCGTACGGAAAGACACCCTTTCGCGTCAATAAATTGAAATCGTCGGTGGATAATGTTTCAAATTGGGATCCTGAAATTTTTAATTGATCTGTGCTGAGAAAAGATGCTAATTTGTTGAGACTGGTATTGAGAAATTTGTACGAATCGATGAATCGTAATTTAATATAATTTCGCGAATCTGAGTGAGCCGTATCTTCGACATTTTTAGTGAATGAAATATACTTTTCTTTAGTTATAGGCAATACGTCAACGTGACCGTCGAAAGCGGTAGCTATTTCTTTGATAATGAAATGTGAATCGTAGCCGGATAAATTATGGAAAACTACGGGGATGTAAAACGCATTTTTATAATTTAAATTGCACTCCGAATGTGCCGGGCCTCTAAATCGTCCGGATAGATGACAATGATCGCGAACTCGTACATCACCAGCCTTGAATGATTCTTCGCAAATATGACAGTGTGTTGCATTGTAAAATACCGACAACTGTTCGTTGGTTAAATCCGGCATGGGAACATTACTGCTCAAGATGGGTTTGGCGAAATTTGCAAATTTTTTCAGTTCGTCTACGAACCATGGAACACAATCCGCATCGCGGCAACATCGATACGTCGATAGGGATGTATCGTACGAGCAATGCATATAATAGGCTATACTATGAACTTTATGATGTTGATACGTGTGTAATTTGTTGTCATCAATTCGGTGGCTGTCCTCTGTTTTTTCAATGATGCACTCCCGATCTGCGTACATCACGAAGGGGAGCCGCTCCTTCCTACAGTGGTTCTCGAAGCTGAGGAAATTTTTGCCTTCGCTGGGCAGCACGATGGCACAGTCGTTCATCTGCCCACAGTCCACTGCATGCGCCTCCAACTTCTCGGTTGAGCTAAAGTAGTGCATACACCTGTAAACATAATTTTTTTTTTTTTATTTAATTGTTTCGCGAGACATTTCAATATTTCACAAGTTTATATACGTACCGATCACAGATGAATTTTTTCCCATTGTGTCTGCTGAGCTGCATGCACACCAGCCGAGATAAGTTCTTGATCCACACAAAGTGCCCTACATCGCCGTGCTCTTGATTCGGTGTGTAGAGCAGGTTGACTTGTCGATCCCTCTTGTTGCTGGTGAGGCGCAGTGGAAAGACCTTCGATCCATTCTCCGCCTCGAAGGTGTACACGTTGACGGAGACGCTGTTCTGCCACTCAAATTTCCCGATATGCTCCAGGGACATTGGAAACTCGATGCCCTGGAGATTTAGCACCAATGTATAGTGCGGATATGAGCTTGGGCGATCGGTATGTCGTTCAGCAGGATGGAGAGCGGCGACCACTGCCCACGCGAAACATGCATTGTCCTCGGATTGCACGCTAATTGTTGCATTCTTCAGCAATAAATCACGCGGTAACATGAAGTGGCATCCCGCGCGCAGCGTATTGTACTTGTTGACATTGACGGTCAGTTTGAGGATTCTCGTCAATGCCCAGCCGCTTTCACGTTCCTGGAACTCTTCCAGCGATTCCAGGGTGGGTTCGATGACGCGTCGCTGATACCACTTCTGCAGATCGGATGTGTGAAAGAGTTCGCAGTTCCGGGTATTGATGCTTTTACAAGCATGCTTGTCACCCGCCACAAATTCGCCGTTGAACACCGTGTTCACTTTGAGGTTCCGCTGTTTCCTCAAAGCACCTCGCACATGCTCCAAAACAATGGTCGCCGCATCCAGGAGGAAGCTGCGCGGTTCGATGTAGTTCGAATTTAACACGGCACGAGTTAATACGCGGTTACCGAACGCAGCGTCTATTTCGCGCCACAAAAGTCGTGTGCTCGAATGTCCGGCACCTTCATGCAAGAAACGGCTGCGCAACGAATGTTTCAGCCCTTCGAGCTGCGCAATTCGAGCAACCAACGATTGCCGAACACCGATCGATAATCGAGGACGTTTCACGTGGCTCTGTTCTTCTAAAGATTCGACACACTCGTTGCACCGTTCTTCCCACGCGAGGTACTCTTCCCGCGAAATCAATCGTGCGGATTGATCCAGCAATTAGCGGGTTACTTGCGCGAATTCTCCCATGGCTGTAATGTCTTTTCCTCGCAACACGTTGCTACGATTTGAGGCTTTGTGCACTTTGGAGCGCATATTTATACCTAGACTGCAATTTGCTATCTCCGTCAGCGTACCCCCTCCCTCGAATGCAAAAACGACGATCCGTCCCAACATGGTTCTATGCAGTTTCTGCTGATGCAGCATAATTCTTTCTATGATTCATTCGTATGACTAATTGGCCCGCAATATCATTCGATGAAATTTCTGCTGATTCCGCATAATTTTAAGATTCGACGTTCCCACGTATCATATTACATTCGACACGTGTCGAGACTTTTATCCTTGAGGATGGGGCTCAAATTACATACTGCGACGTTAAGATTGAAACACATTATGGAAAAATTGATAGTTTTAAAATAAAAATGGTGTGGTGGGGGAAGCAATTGCACCTCTATTTAAGAGGGCTCCCGAACGCTATTCCATCAATCGCTGAGTATCCACAGTGACTGTCGACGGAACAAATACTGCTCTGAAAACAAAATGTGCAGTACCAGTGCCAAAGAAAACGTTGAACGCATGAATTATTACGTTCCGATCGTGCGAGATGATGGTGTGGCTCAATGCGGGAGGATACAGTTGTTTGGTAAGGCTTAATTTTCACATCTCAAAATTTTTATGTTTATTCCTAATACGAGCGAGCAATTTCATAGCTTTGATTGTTCTCTTAGCCCGCGTCGAACATCGCATATCATGGTCAGAAGATACGCATTAACATCCATAGGCAGCAAATATATGGTAATTCGGATCCGCGTACGGCCTACGATTGATGTAGAAATGGTTCTCGGCGACAATCGTGGGATGTTTCTCATGTTACCATGGGATACGTGGTGTTCGCTATGCAACAATCGTACAACCATTGAAGAACGTTCACGATCACCTGGATCACCTTCGATGCAAATGGATAAATTAACGATGGATTTTTGTGAGATCTATAATTCTCCGATTGTAAGGATGACACTACATAATAAGCCACTGTATTTCAAACCGGATACAGTAACATTTTTATTAAATCTTGAACCATGTTTAGACTATGTGTATTTACGGCTGCATCAAAATGTAAGAGATGTGCAGACGAAATTTGAAACTTTTGTTAACGTGCTACAACAGAGCGATGTTGCCTGTGAAACATTAGATGCACGTCTTGCTGCTAAAATCATACGCGATAGCGAACATTACTGCGAGGATTATTATATAGATTGCGAACTGGTAGCATGTGCCATCAATGATATTCTAGCTGATGCTCGTAGGAAAAAATGTTAAATTATATTCTATAATTTTAAATAAATTTCTTAAACACATATTATTTGTCAATTTTATTTATCCGTCTTTCTCCTCTCGTCACATAATTTTAAGATTCAGCGTTTCAATAATTACTATTTCTCTGCGTTGGGGAGAAAAACCTTCTGCCGACGCTGCATAATTCTATTTCGTTCTTCGCGCCGTGAAAATGACGTCATCCCGCACGGCTGCTCCAGAGGATTCAAGTTACATACGATCGCGCGAGACGCTAAGATTGAAAATCATTTTGAAATACTGTTATCTAAACAACAAAAGCGACTGTACCACTAAGTAGTGTTGTCTCTTTCCCTCCCTAGAATTTTAGCTTTAAAATAATGCTCTGTCTCTTTCCCTCTCTCGAAGACGCAGTGTTTAAATAGCCGACATAATCCGATAATTCGTTGGCGTTCGGCAACGGTGTGTGTGCGCGTGTGTGACGCTCGGTATATGTATCATTCGGAAAAGACTAATGTGAGAGAGCTGGCGTTGGGGGAGTTGGATAGGTGGCTGACTCGTACCGTTGAGGTCTTGGGTTCGAGCCCCGCCGCCCGGAATTCGTTTTTTCATTTATAATAATATCTTAAAATTCATATTTCCTTCCTTACCGATGGTAGCCTCGGTACCACGCTCCAGAGAGAAGAGTGGTACTTCACCTGCGGTTCCTCCTCGATGCGGTTTCGGTTCGATATCGATTTGGTTATCGATTGATACGATATCTGCTCTCGCGTTTATACCCCCCACCACTCCGCCATCTCTATGATGTCATCCGCCGCCGCCCGCCGCGTTGGGATTTCCTGCGGCCTTGAAACTCAAATTTGAGTTTCATGGTCGGGGGAGGAGAGGGGAAAATGGCCTTCAATCTCAAATTTGGGTTGGAACTCTCCTAGCCTTACTACTTTATAGCACAGTGAGATAACGCAATGAATTATGTGAGAAATGTACAATGTCAATTTATTTATACACTCGTTGAGTGAGTCACTAAGAACAATGTTTTGAGCGGTGAGAAGGTTAAACGTTGTTTCAAACTCGACGAGCTATACCACGCACTACAACGACCACGCGGTGGCACGGCGGCGACCGATCCACAATCGATGAGCGCGTGAGAAAAAGGATGAGAATGTTTTCTGATTGAGCGTGAGACTAATGAAGGGAATGTGAACACAGTGTAGAAAGATGCACTTGAGATTTCATACGTTACTTTGTGAGAATTTTGGTGGTCGTACACAACACCTCCGTCTTAGTACTTGATATGAATAAGAATGGTTGAACAAAGGCTGAGCATTTCCGTTACGCGTCTTCTCCAACCGTTCAGCGGATCGACCGACGTGGGGAAATCTGATTGGGTGAGCGTTTGTCGCTGACTTTCGATTGGCCGGTCGATTGTGGATCACCGGGCGTTCCGCAGCCCAGGAGGTGCTGCGGTGAGTTGAGTTGTGGCGATGAGATGAACTAATTGAATCTCAGACAATCTTTCTTCAAACATTTTAAACGAAAAAGTGTTTTTGGCACTTAGAAATAAATTCCCAAAAATACCATGTTTCATGACCTGGCCAAGGTAGTACAACGCCTCAAAATTGTAACCCATTGCTTCATGTGGTGCCCTTCTCTCAAATCTTCAACCCAGTATCGATCGTTGTAGAGCATCCTGCTCACTCTAAAAGTGGCAGTTGCAGGATTCTTCGTGCGGCCGCAGATGATATCTAGCGACGCGGTAGAGTCTCGACACCAAGTACATAAAAGACACCCTGTATAAATGTCGACTGCCCCTGCCGTGTATACATGTTCAACACTCTGTATATATGGCGACTGTCGCTGCCGTGTATACATGTTCCGAGACTCTGCATATATGTGGATTGGCGCTACCGCTATCATTTACTCGAGTGTCGGTTATTCTCAAACTTATTTCATTAATATCTCATCTCGCCTGCAATATTTTCTAAATTTAAAGCGCATTTATCTCACGTAAACCGCATATAAGCTTTCGACAAAGACCAAAATCAATAAAATCGGTCCGCGCATGATAGAGGTATCGTAATATCCTCTCATGGAATTCTTGGAAATGGTAGGATAGGATTCTTCTTCTTCAAGCCAAATTTTCGTCAACATAATACATATACGCGTTACACGCACACCTTCAGTTTCGCACACATGTTTCGTTCGTCATCTCTCGGGATCATTCCGCAGGGTATATACCCTTACACTCTTATACCCTTATACCCTTATACCCTTACACCCTTACACCCTTACACGCTTATATACCCTTATACCCTTACACCCTTACACCCTTACACACTTATATACCCTTATACCCTTACACCCTTACCCGCTTATATACCCTTATACCCTGATACTCTTATATACCATTATACCCCTACAGCTTTATATACCGTTATACTCTTATACACCCTTATATACTTACACACTTATACAGGGTGTTCCAAACATTCTGCGGTTCCATGAAGGAGGTGACTCAGGGGGTGACTGCAAACAACTTTTTCCTTTACGAAAATGCTCTCCGAGATTTCCTTAACAAGATGATAACAAAAAGCACCGGCCAATCAGAGCGCGCGCCTTCCGCCCGAGCTCCCGCGGTAGCGTTAGCTACGCGGTAGGCGACTGCGCTTGTAATGTAACAGAAAATGTACAACAAGCGATCGTAATTCCTTATTGGGGTAAAAATCCGTAGTTTAATAACGGCCAACGCAACTAAATTTAAAAAATAATATTAATTTATTTATTTATTTATTTATTTATTTATTTATTTATTTATTTATTTATTTATTCATTCATTCATTCATTCATTCATTCATTCATTCATTCATTCATTCATTCATTCATTCATTCATTCATTCATTCATTCATTCATTCATTCATTCATTCATTCATTCATTCATTCATTCATTCATTCATTCATTCATTCATTCATTCATTCATTCATTCATTCATTCATTCATTCATTCATTCATTCATTCATTCATTCATTCATTCATTCATTCATTCATTCATTCATTCATTCATTCATTCATTCATTCATTCATTCATTCATTCATTCATTCATTCATTCATTCATTCATTCATTCATTCATTCATTCATTCATTCATTCATTCATTCATTCATTCATTCATTCATTCATTCATTCATTCATTCATTCATTCATTCATTCATTCATTCATTCATTCATTCATTCATTCATTCATTCATTCATTCATTCATTCATTCATTCATTCATTCATTCATTCATTCATTCATTCATTCATTCATTCATTCATTCATTCATTCATTCATTCATTCATTCATTCATTCATTCATTCATTCATTCATTCATTCATTCATTCATTCATTCATTCATTCATTCATTCATTCATTCATTCATTCATTCATTCATTCATTCATTCATTCATTCATTCATTCATTCATTCATTCATTCATTCATTCATTCATTCATTCATTCATTCATTCATTCATTCATTCATTCATTCATTCATTCATTCATTCATTCATTCATTCATTCATTCATTCATTCATTCATTCATTCATTCATTCATTCATTCATTCATTCATTCATTCATTCATTCATTCATTCATTCATTCATTCATTCATTCATTCATTCATTCATTCATTCATTCATTCATTCATTCATTCATTCATTCATTCATTCATTCATTCATTCATTCATTCATTCATTCATTCATTCATTCATTCATTCATTCATTCATTCATTCATTCATTCATTCATTCATTCATTCATTCATTCATTCATTCATTCATTCATTCATTCATTCATTCATTCATTCATTCATTCATTCATTCATTCATTCATTCATTCATTTATTTATTTATTTATTTATTGCTATATACGGGTGGGCACCCTTTGGTAAAATATAAAATGTACATGAGCTGAAAGACGGAAATATGTACATGTGACAAGATGTAGTGTACGCGATTACAAAATTAGTTAGACAGAGTTGCTGCGCATTAGCATTATGAGCTTGTTCTTAAAAAACATATTGGTGTTCGAGAAAAAGTCAACAACATGACAGAACTTATTGGCTAAATTACATAGGCGGTCGATGGTGTTATTCTCACTGAAAACGGAAGTTTGGTGTGACTGATGAAAAATCGGAAATCTCCTGAGGTCCCTAAGTGGGGCATTAAGTTTAAATAGTTCTAAAATCGGAGAGCAGTCGATATCATTGTTTAGAATCTTAAAAACAAACATTAATTCTGATACGGTTCTACGCTGATGGAGAGTAAGCATGCCAAGAGATGTTAGAATGTGGTCGTATGTGTGGCAGAAATATGGAATCGGTTGACCCATTTTTTACGCGGTAAAACGCAAGAACTTATGTTGTATTCTCTCTAGTAAATTGATATGCACCTGGTGGTACGGGTTCCATATTGGAGAACAGTATTCAAGATGGGGGAGTACCAGCGCAGAGTATAATATCTTGAGGGTTGATGGATTGCTAAATTCGGAGGTGGATTTAGTAATGAAACCGAGTGCTTTAGACGCCGCGAGTGCAATGTTTTTGTAGTGCTCGACGAAGGATAAGGAGGGTGTAAAGGTTACACCCAGATCCCGCACGCGACTGAGTACGTCCAGTGCCGTACCATTGATCTCATACGGGCATTCTATGACGGTTCTTTTGCGACAGAAGCGCATTACATTGCACTTTGAGGTGTTGAGTGTCATAAAGTTACAAGCGCACCATTCGGCGAGATTAGATAGATCCTGTTGTAACAGCGAGGCATCCAAAGGTGATTCTATTCTGCGAAGGATTTTAAGATCGTCGGCGTATAATAAAAATTTGCTATGATTAAAGACTGATGCAATATCATTAATAAATATGCTGAATAAGAGAGGGCCGAGATGAGAGGCTTGAGGTACCCCAGATGAGACAATGATACGTCTGGAACGTGCGTTTTTATAGCCGACAATTTGGGTTCTGCCGGCGAGATAACTAGCAAACCAAGAGAGCATATCGCCTGTGATTCCAAAGGAGTGTAACTTATTAAGGATAAGCGAGTGGTTAACCGTGTCGAAGGCCTTACTGAAGTCAGTGTATATGACATCCACCTGGTAGCCGTTACCGATCTCTTGTGACACATAATGGTGAAAGAGCGAGAGATTAGTTAGTGTGGAGCGATTCGCGACAAAACCGTGTTGTTCGTTAATGAGAAGGTTCTTCGTTAACGATGACAGCTTGCCAGCAATGATATTATCAAAAATTTTAGGCACAACATTTAGGATAGATATAGGCCTATAGTTAGAGATGTGCGATCTGTCCCCAGACTTAAAGATTGGTGTAATGATACTCGATTTCCACCTAGAGGGAAACTTGCCGGTTTTGAGAGATAAATTGAAGATGATCCAGAGAATTCTTGAGAAGATGAAAGGACATGACTTGAAGAACACTGGAGGCAAGCCATCATCGCCTGGGCCTTTGGTGACGTTTAATGCGTTGAGCTTATCAAATATTTCGCTAATACCAACTGCTAAGCAGCCAATGTCGAGGTTATGAGTGGTCGTTAGAGGTAGCGATTGTGTGACGTCAGTAGTATAGACAGATTCGAAGTGCGTTGCAAAGCAGTTAGCTATATCACAAGGATTAACAACATCCTGGTCATGGTAATGCATAACGGTTGGTGAGGTGTTGGCAGATTTATTGGAGTTAATGAATTTCCAGAAGGTCTTCATATTATGAGGTATCGTGTTCTCGATTTTATAAATGTATGACGACCAACAGTTTCTGGCAGCCACCTTACAATCCGCGCGTAGCTTCGTGAAAACTAAATAATCGCAGTATAGGTTGCTACACTTAAACCTGCGGTGAGCCAACTTCTTCTCTTTAATCATTTTAATAAGGCTATTGGAAAACCATACCGGGAAAGAGGAGACACGGCGTACAGATTCAGGCACAAAAGATTCAGTGACGTATGTAAGGTGCGCATACAGGATGTCGACCGCAGCATCGACCTCAGTATTTTGAAAAATAAGGTCCCAGTTGATAGAGCCTAGGTAGCTATTGATCGATATATAGTCTGCGTTATTAAAATTGCGTCTGGGCCGAACATAATTGCAAGGACGATGCTTCGGTCCTGCTGCAGGAGCGTAGACACTAAATATTAAAGCCGGGTGATGTATATCAGTAACAAGGAGGTTGTCAGTCGCTATCCTCGTATTAGCAGTATCATCGTTCGTTACGAGCAAGTCCAGAATAGAGCCATTTGTGTTACGAATAGAATTTCTCTGGGTCATATTGAGGAAGTTAAGATGTTCGCACAATAAGTAAGCCTGCTGATAAGTTGGCGAGGACGTTGTCGAAAAATTTAAAGCGCCAAGCATGTTGTCAAACCAGATGGTGTGCGGTATGTTGTAGTCCCCAACTATGTATATTTTCGCATCAGGATGTAATACTATTACATCCTCGATCGATTTGCAATGGTCGACGTACACCGCAACGTCAGACGCCGGAGGTAAATAAACAGATCCGAATATACATGTCGTGCGGTTGAAGTGGACTTTTACGAATAATTGCTCAATGTGATCGACGTGGGTGTTAACTAAGCTACTTACAAATATATCGCGGACAGCAATGAGAACACCACCACCTCTGGAAAATGGGCTAGTACGGAGATTGCGATCCAAACGATAAATGCGATATCCCTTAAAAACATTAGGTGTATGAATAAATTCTTTCCGATTGGATTTACATAATCAGTAGGTACAAAGCTACCGAATTTCTATCGCAGTGGTATTCGCAAGATGCCATAAAAATCGCAAAAGGTAATTAACAATAATGGAAATTATTTTGATGATTGAGATATTTTCATATTTTTTAAATCAAACTGTTATTGTACCCTACAATCGGAAAAAATTTATTTCTACACCTAATAATCACTAAGAAATTAAATAAAACTCACCCATTCGGACATTCCTCTCCTTCCTTTTCGGAAACCTGTGTCACTGGGTCATTGTACCAATCCTGCTCATCGTTGGACGAAAAGATTTATGGTAAGGTAGCGCCCAGTGTTCAGCTGATCGCAGGTACATACGAGACCACCCAAAGTAAAGGGTCGCAACGTCAAGTGCGTTCGGATTAATGTACCGAATATTCACTTCACTGCACGGCTACTAATACTAATCACATCATTTATTTTTCATGGAACGTGTTGTTCCTACGTTATAAAAATTTGTGGAAATGAATTTTCACTTGGTGTTAGGAGCCGTGGGTATTCCGTTGCAAATACTCGCGCGGCAGCACTTGCGTCCCCGTTGTTCGGGGGGTACATCCAGAACATCGCGTAATATTTTTGAGCAGAGAACATTTCTGCGACGTGATTGCTAGCTGACTGACAAGATTTTTTCCAAGCAACTTCCTCTACCCCCAAGTAGCTTCTCTCTCTCCATTATGAGTTAACCCCCACCAGGACAACGGTTTTACGTAAAAAGAAGCCATCACATTTCAGAAAACACATGCTTTGCAGAAGTGCAATGAACGAACCATCGTACACTTTCACAAAAGCCCGCGCTCCGTCCTTTTACTGCCAATGTACCCATTGCTTCGAGATAGAAAGCAGACACCACGTGTTTCGGTTCGAAAGGGTCCGAAGAGAAGAAAAACTGAAAGTCTTCGAGTTGCTATAAAGAAAAAAATCCTGTTTCCTGTTTCCCTTTTCCAATACCCTGAGTTCACGTCTGCTACGAGGTGAAACCAACTAAGCCATAAATTATCGAAAACTGTAGGAAATCGTTCTTTACCGTCGACTTGTGGGGCAATACGGTCATAAACTGCGACCCTGGCGAAATGCTCTGGCCGATCAGCTTGATTAATTTTGGGGAACTAGAATTTAAAATGTATTTTCCAACATCAATACGCGTCGCGGAGAGACACAGGAAGTAAAGGGGTAGTCCGCTGATTGCGCGTGGTCCCGCCTTCGTCGTCCTCCCTACAAATTCGAAACAGATCTGTTATCTCTCGAGTATAAACACGCGCTCGAATTTCAAAACAAAAGCACGCGTCGATGTATTCCGTGCGAGAGGAGGTGGGCTTGAAGTCCGATTGGTCCCAAACTAACCAATCTGCCCTGCACCCCTCCCAAACGGCCATTGTCTTGAAGAGGTCCTCTTCACAGCAATATTTCCACCCCAAGGCCCACTTTCTTGCATGCTTTTCTTTTGAAATTCGAGCGCGTGTTTAGACACGAGAGATAGCAGCCCCGATTGGTTAGTTTGGTTGCTCCTGTCGACGGACAGCGACGCGTAATGTTTCAATGCGGATGTGATTCCCGGATTCCTGGAACGATCGATCTCCACTCCGTTCAATTCGTAGCGAATCTCGTCGATCATGAACGCGACGCGGTTATTGCCCAGAGAAACTCTCGCAGCTTTCGCCTCCTGTTCCGTCGTAGCGGTTGCCATCACAGAGACGCGTCTTTCGTCGTAGAGGTAGCTTTCGCACGGAAGCGTGTACACATCTTGTTGCTGAACGGGTATTCTTATCTCATCGTTATTGTCGAGCGTCGTGTTGGCGTACGGATTGTAAGAATGCAACTCGATCTTCGTGATAGGATTGTCGAAAGTCGGTGAACTCGTCACGTCCAGTATGGTTTACATCGTGTTAGACATGTGCGTGTGTGTGTGTATCAGTATATTACGACAAACCCCAGGGTTCGTAGGAAACGCGCATTTCGATGAGTCAACGGTTTGTAGCTTCGCCTTCTTCTGCTTCTTCATCGTGTTCCGCTCCCTGTCTTTATCGGTGTCGGGGCTGTTGTTTCGTCCTGACGAGAATGCGATACAGAGACCGGAGAAGCGATAGCAGCGGTGAACGATGATGATGATTATGAGTCGTACGTGTGATCGAACAGCAACATGCTACATATGTATGCACTCACGTTATCGTATCGCGCGAACGTCGTTGCATGTGCAAGCGAATCGTTATTTCCTCTCCGCGAAAATCTATAGAACGATCGTATTGATCGATGATGCGTACCGTTAGATCGTGTATCGCTCGTACAACGATCGGTAGGTAAATGACGTGTCGCGGATTTTCTGATATCTTATATCCCGGAGGCACGCGAGGTGAAAATTCGGGAATCGTGTGTACCGGTTTGTCGTTGCTGTACGCATCGGTAGTGACTTTGCACGTTACTCTGATCACATTAACGGTTATGATGTTCACGGGTACGTCGGACACGTGCCAGATTCTCGGCACCAGCGTACGCGTCGGGGAAAATCCCAGCAACGAGCCCACGTTGTTCGATTGCGTAAAGTCCACGAAGAACGATCGGTACAGTTCGCTTTTCATGGTGTTGTTGTTAGCTCGTAGCACTAGCGGATATTTGTCGTTGTCGTCGTTCTTGTTGGTACCTTAGTGCTTGGCGATTGCGTCTAACACTGTCCAACACGATTTTTGGTCTGCATATTCCACTCGGTGATTCTTGTAGAGTTTTGCGCCCTGAACACGAATCCGTAAACAAAATTGCTCCATCACCCTCAGTTTTTGAAAAACATGAGCTTTTGTAAAAACACGCGATTTTGGGCAAAAGTGAGGTATGACGTGAAAACTAAAAACGCTAGAAAGTTCAACTTAGTCTCAAAAGATAGAGGATAGTTTACTGAATATATCAGTGTACAAAGTTGTTAAATTTGATTCTTTAGAATTGTTGTAAATGGTCATCAAAGTTTGAAAAAGTGCCGATGTGCATGGTTTCCACGCAATATTTTTGCATTTTTACGAAAAATTGTTTACCTAGCCCGAAAACGCTACCCAGCATCGAATTCTGTAGACATTTCTGAAGAGGAAACCATGCAGGAAAATTGTCGCAACGATTTGTAACTCGAACTAGTCGAGAAAATATCTATCGGCAACGCGTTCACGGTGTTTTGCCGCCTGGCGGCCATTGCTCGCCTGCCGCGACTTGTCAGGGCCGTTGCTACGCGTAATCGTCGCGCCGGTGGTACCGTAGAGTGGGCACCTACTTTCTATATGTATCAGCCTTATTCTTTTCGTGTATTCATGGGTACTATTCACAGAATTGTATAGAACCTTCTAATCAATTTCGATTGGTGAAAATTCTGACGGTCGCACAGTTATAACCATCTTTTAAATTTTGTTAAACTGCAGAAAAAATTAAATATATAAAATGAAAAATTACCTGTAGTATCGCTCACGCAAACAAATTTAAAAATGTTTACGTGCTGCTTTGCGTTTGTACATCGGGTCCTTGTTGTCATTCATAAGCGTCCAACAATAGTCCGAAAGCATTGCAACCATATCCTTGCCCTGGTAGCGCTTTTCCATTTTGGAAACATCTTGATGGAAACGTTCTCCTTGTTCGTCGCTCACATCACCAAGATTTGGTGGAAAAAATGTCAGATGGGAGTGTAAAAAGTGCATTTTTAAGGACATATTACAGCCCAAATTTTTGCATGATTTTAAAAGTTGGTTTACAATGGAAACAGTTTTTTGATTTCTGTTTACCGAGGAAATTTTCTGTAGTTTTTATAAAACAGCACCATACTTTTCTTTCCAAAGTATTTAATTTCTTTGGAAAATTTTCATGTTTCATTAAAGCTCTGATTTGGGGTCCAACAAATATTCCTTCTTTTATTTTTGCATCGGATATGGATGGGAATGTTTCTTTTAAATATGCAAAACCAGTTCCAGATTTATCCATTGCCTTCACGAAGGTTTTCAGAATTCCTAATTTTATATGTAGCGGTGGTAAAAACACATTTTTAGGATCAATTAGGTTATTATGTTGTACATTTTTTTGCCCGGGAATCAACTTTTGTCGCGGAGTCCAATTTTTTTTAGAATAATGTTGATCCCTTGCTCTGCTGTCCCATTCACACAGAAAACAGCAGTATTTAGTGTAGTCCATTTGAAGACCTAGTAATATCCCAATTACTTTCAAATCACCACAAACATGCCATTTATACTTTTCATATTGTATTTTGGACAAAACTATCTTTAACGAGTCGTAAGAATCCTTCATTGTTGTGCTATATGCTATCGGGATGGAAGGATGCACATTTCCGATGTGCAGCAATACAGTTTTTAAACTGCTTTTTGATGCGTCTATGAATAGACGCCATTATTTTGGCTCATGAGTCATTCCCAAGGTTTCCATTAATCCGTTGATATTTGTGCAAACACAAAGTTCTTCGTCGATACAAAAATATTCCCTCAATACGTTGTCGCGTTTTCTAAAATGTGTAATATTCGTCTGGCTATTAAGTAAATTCCAGCCTTGTAGTCGGGATCCTAATAGTTCAGCGTGGTCTTTTGACAACTGCAAGTCTCGTACGAGATCGTTGAGATCCGATTGAGTGATTAAATGTGGCTTAGGTAATGATACGGAAGGTTCATAAACATCTATGATTTCTCCAGATTTAACTGTTTCGGTAGCATCCTCATATCTATCGGGTATCTTTGGCGGTGGTGTTGGTACAGGTAATTCCTTAGAATGTGCTACAGGGCGGATTACAGATGAGACCTTTGGGTATATGAGACTGTTTTTCCCTTTCATATTGAAGCCGCAGATTTTGCTTAAGCAAAAATAACAATCTGTAGCGTGGTTGGTCGGTTCTGTGCATATCAGTGGAATTGCGAATGGCATTTTCCTTCGATCTCCCTTTACCCAAGCTAGAAGAACTTTGGCACATCGTTGACAAGAAACATGAGGAACCCAATTTTTGTCTTGATTGCCGAGTTTGCATCCAAAATACTGTTCATATGCGAACTTTATTGTAGAAGTTATATTTCTATGCTTAGACTTTAAAATTAGTTCCCCGCAAATATAGCAAAATGAATCTGGATGATTTGTACACTTTCGCGACATACACACCTTACACTAACACACCACAGGCTTAACAATATGTACAAACACAGTCAAAAAAGTATCCAAGTAGGTACACTGTAATTCACAATTTGTCGCAGCACACGTTTTATTTAAAGCAAAGGAAGACTTTCTGAACTGCTTAGCACGACTGACCCGAATGATTTCGAAGACAAAACTGAGTTCTGACTTAGACGATGCATAAGAAACCAGAGCATTTCAAGATATTTATTTTTTCTCTGATTGTATCGCGCGTTAGGGAGAGGCGCCAAGCGATGTTTATATATCGAAAGAGTTCCTGCGATAGCTACGAACTCTTACTTCTTTCTCTTCACTAAACCTCAGAAAATTATATTACTTTCGTATCTCAAACTCTGTTTCAGAAATATTGAATAATGAATTTATTAAAAAAAGATGCCTAAATGATATTTAAATATGTTTCGTGTCGCCTTCAAATACTGTTTAATGAGTTTCAAATGTTACAATATCTGGAAAAGTGTTCTAAATCTGGTAAAACCATAATAATATAAATCTTGTAATTTCATAAATAATTGTGTTTGTTTTTATACGGTTCCATATTAACAAGTCATATGTAGGTATTCATGCATTGAATATCGAAATTGTTTATAACAGGGACTGATTGAGAAACGTTTATTTAAATTCGAGAACAGTATCTACGAATACACGAAAAAAATAAGGCTGATACATATAGAAAGTAGGTGCCCACTGTACGGTACCACCGGCGCAACGATTACGCGTAGCAACGGCCCTGACGAGTCGCGCCAGGCGAGCAATGGCCGCTAGGCGGCAAAACACCGTGAACGCGTTGCCGATAGATATTTTCTCGACTAGTTCGAGTTAAAAATCGTTGCGACAATTTTCCTGCATGGTTTCCTCTTCAGAAATGTCTACAGAATTCGATGCTGGGTAGCGTTTTCGGGCTAGGTAAACAATTTTTCGTAAAAATGCAAAAATATTGCGTGGAAACCATGCACATCGACAATTTTTCAAACTTTGATGACCATTTACAACAATTCTAAACAATCAAATTTAACAACTTTGTACACTGATATATTCAGTAAACTATCCTCTATCTTTTGAGACTAAGTTGAACTTTCTAGCGTTTTTAGTTTTCACGTCATACCTCACTTTTGCCCAAAATCGCGTGTTTTTACAAAAGCTCATGTTTTTCAAAAACTGAGGGTGATGGAGCAATTTTGTTTACGGATTCGTGTTCAGGGCGCAAAACTCTACGAGAATCACCCAATGGATATTGTAGGACAGAAAAAAAGTTCCATTTTGTTGGACTGTGTAATTCGTAGGAACCGTGGGGAATCGTGATGGATTCGCGAGCCGCATCGACGCTGGGGATCGCGGTGTTCTCGTTGTACGCGACGAAGTAGAATGTATCGTTGCTCGAGTCGATGTTCGATATCTTGTGAAACGTCTCCAAGTCGGCGAGTCCTAGTTCGTACTGTTCGTTGCTCAAATGTATCGGTGGAAAATAATTGACCGTGGGCACGCTACTCCGACCCGCAACGTGAGCGTGAGCGACATTGTACTCCCACTACCTCTAGCGAGATAGAGAGAGAGAGAGAGAGAGAGAGAGAGAGAGAGAGAAAGAAAGTGACTCGAACGTACGAATGCGCGTCAATTTATCTCGGGTAGCGTTGAGGCCAAAATTCCAGAGCTTTTTATCGCAGAAATTGGACGCACAAGTGACCGCAATTGATCTGGTCGAAATGCTGAAAGGAATCGAGATTGTACTTGATGGTGATCGCGTACGCCACCCAGTGCATACCGTCGCCGCGATTCTCGTCAAGATTCGCGATAACGCATTCGTTCGGTCGTACGCGCGCGGGGAGCGTATCGTGCATAAACGCCTCCCGAAAGAACGATACGTCGATGCACTCGCACTCCAATTGCAGGTTCGTCATAGGTTGTTGTCGCGTTATCGTCGCCGCCGCTGGGTCGGCGTCGTCTCAGGATCATGCCAGCGCCGCGTTTGTACGGTGCCAGATGCATTCCTCGTCCTTCCATCGCTCGATTCTGACGCACCGTTTCTTCCAGTTGTTTTCGCGCGGCCTTCGCGTCGTTGACCGCTTTGGCGATACCCACCGCTCCACCGGCTAATGCCCCCATAGCCGACAGAGCGGGCAGAAGAAGCGGAAGAAAGCCTCCGCGTTTCGCTACCGGTAGGACACGTCGGCGTTGCCCTCTGGACTTGCGTGTCCGTCTCGTAGTTCTTCTTCGTCTTCTTCTTCTCATACCCATACCGAGTTTAGTCTTTGCATTCATCGCTGCCCACACTCCGGTCGCCGCTGCTTTTTCACCGAAAGTCGCGACGTTCGCGAACACTCGTTCTCGCGCTCGTTCGGCTAACGCGCGATCCAATTCGTGTCGTCATTCCAAATCCTTTCGACGAGGGAAACGATATCGTGCTCTCGACAAGCGGTGTCCAGCGGATTTAATCCTTCGTCGCTGCGAGTCAATCGTTTCAGCAACCGCGTCCCCGGTCCGCAGAACTGATACCCTGGAATGTGTAGCTCTATCGGTAAACGGTTTATGATACCGTTCACCAGTCCCGTTTCCTGTCTTCTTCTTCTTCTTCTTCGTTGCAGTTGGTCTACGCGTTATCGCAACCATGCACGTGAAAATGCGAATACACGGGGATCCACGGACAGTCGTAAGTCGACGGTTCTTCGATAGCGATCGGTCCAAGGAGCGTTACGAATCTGAGTCGCTTGACAGGTATTGCGGGTATAAATAGCAGTGGTGTTACGGTTCTGGCGGATGCGAGAGAGAGAGAGAACATGCGATTCGCGAAACAACCGAACGCTATTCGCGTGACCGCGAACAGGACGGTGGAGGATTCGACGTGGGACGAGAGTCGTTCGCGCAGGCACGGTTCGTTGTTGCCGAACAGCGTGCGAGCCGTGATCTGCGGTCCGTCCGGGTGCGGGAAATCTAACGTGCTACTCAGCCTGCTGGAGAGTCCGAACGGATTGCGCTTCGAGAACGTATACGTGTACTCGAAATCGTTGCGACAGCCGAAGTATCGGTATCTGAAGCGAGTGTTGTCGCGCGTCGGCGGACTCGGGTACTTTCCCTACACGGACACCGCCGAGATCGTACCGCCGAGAGACACTCTGTCCGATTGGATCATCGTGTTCGCGGACGTGGTGTGCGACGAACAGACCGCGATCCGCGAATACTTCTCCATGGGTAGGCACGCGCACGTGGATTGCTTTTACCTGTGTCAGTCGTACGCGCAAATACCGAACCACGTGATCAGAGACAACGCGAATTCTCTCGTGCTGTTCAAACAGGACGGGACGAATTTGCGTCGCGTGTACAACGATCACGTGAACACGAAAATGACGTTCGAGACGTTCAACGACCTGTGCGCGAGATGTTGGAGACGACGCTACGATTTCGTGGTCATCGACAAGGACCGTGCCATGTACGACGGCCGGTATCGACGAGGATTTAATGAGTTCGTGGTAGCTCGCGAACCTCAGTAGTTCGCGAGTTCTTCGTCGAACAACCCCAGGATGTCGAACGGAGCACTGACTAGCGGTGAAAACATGGAGATGACGCAACAACAACAAGAAGGAAGAAAACAGAAACGGCGTCGTAGACAACAACAACCGCAAGACGTCGAGACGAAGAAGAAAATCGCTAAAATCAGCAACGCTATACGAAAGGAGTATATGAACCTGAAACTCGGTAAAATGACGACGAAAGCTGCTACGGAGGAGAGCGCGTGTCCGATCGCCGAACCGCTGAAACACTTGGTCGAGAACACTGCGGTGTTGAAAACGAGTCCAGCGTTACAACAGCAACACCGACGTTTGAAGAAGAAACGATTATCCTTTACTTCGTCCACAGCCGAAGCGACGATACGACCCGAAACGAAACCGCTCCCGGATTCGGACGACGACGACGACGACTACGACGATAGACTACGATTGTTCTTGGCGTCGCTCGACGCCGGACACACCGGACACGACAACGAGATTGCCTCCATCGTGGAGGAACTTCGTGAAGCCGGTCTCATCGTAAATTGATCGGTCGTAGCGACGACGCGTCAGTCTCGTTCGCGATTACCGTCCACCCACCATGTCGGTCAACAAGTTTGTCGCATCTTTGCACGGTAGTACCGCCGATGCCACCGCTACCGGTGATAGTGATCAACGCGGGGAGACGATTCGTTCGCGGAATCTGTACGTCGCGAATTGCGTTCGGGAGAACGCGCTGTGTCTGGGCACCAATCGGTCGACGTTCGACGCAATGGAAAGCAAGATGCGTCGGGTGGCACATCCAGAGGAGGATACCGACGTTGCGACGAAACGATACGTGGACGACATGGAACGTGCCGTCGGACGTGCCCTCAACACTATGGAGGAAGACCTGTACGCAGTGACGACGAAGCGACTGGACGCTTTGACGACTGCGATAAATACCGCGGTGGATGAACGTATCCGTGGCCTAGAAAACTCGTTAAATATCATGATGCAACGACGCTTCCAGCACTTGCAGGATAGAATCGACGACCGTACGACACCGGTCATATAAGTACAGAGAAACGCGGCGATCAGCAACGACTTTGGCGGCGACAACACACCCTGCCATCACCGTACGTGCTTCGAGTGCCTGGTACAGAATCTACTGCTTGTCGTGGAACGTTACCTTCGCCGCCGCCGTTATCACCGCTATGGGTACGAGTAAGGACCGAATACAATTGGTCGACGAACTGCACGCTCCCGCGCGACGAAATTTTGCGCGGAGACGCGTAGTTACACGAGGCTACAACGATCTGTGGCAGGCGGATTTGGTGGAAATGCGCGCGTACGCGACCCACAATCGTGGCTACAACTACATACTCACGATCATTGATACGTTCAGCAAGAACGCGTGGGCCGTGCCGGTGAAAACGAAAAGCGGGCGCGACGTGACCGAGGCGTCCGCGACCGTGTTGCGACGAAGCGGCAGATGTCCACGAAACCTACAAACCGACATGGGAAAGGAGTTCTACAACTCGGAGTTTCAACGACTGACGATGACTCGCGAAATCAACCACTACTCGACGTACAGCGTGATGAAAGCGTCGATCGTTGATCGTTTCAATCGCACGCTGAAGAATCTGATTTGGAAACGATTCTCCTTGAACGCCTCCTATTGCTGGTTGGATCTGCTACGGACGCTCGTGCGCACCTACAATCATCGCAAACATCGCGCGATCGATGCGCGACCCGTCGGCGTGACCTCCGCCACTCGTTTACCGTTCGCCGTATCGTTATCGAATGTCGAGCAACACCGACGACCGGCGAAATTCCACGTCGGTGACAAAGTACGCGTGAGCAAATTCAAGTCGATCTTCGAGAAGGGATACACGCCGAAATGGTCGACCGAGGTTTTCGAAATAATCGGGGTACAACGAACACCACCTGTGACGTACGTTCTACGCGATTCCGCGGGAGAGCCGATCCCGGGTGGATTCTACGAGCACGAACTGTATTCGGTCGCGAATCCGGACGTCTATCTAATCGAGATTATTCGTCGCAAGGGAAACCGGGTGTACGGGAAATGGTTGGGATTCGACTCGTCCAAGAACTCGTGGATACAGGAAAAGGAAGTTCTGTGACGCAACAGCGGCTCTTTATTCCGTTAAATATACATTTATATCGTGTATTTCATTCTTTGCATTTAAAAAAGAAAATAAAGCATCAATATCACGATACTTGTATATTATTTCATTGACTGCTTACTTACGTATCGATACGTATATTACAACAAACGAAAAGTAATACTTTCATACACACACATGTGTACAGTATTTACATACGCTTCCGCGGTTTATATTCTACGTAGGTATACTTGATCTATTTCATACCGTATCCACTACAAGCACTTACGACCAAGTGTGTTTCATTGCCCACTCTACGTCAATCCGGTGCATACTTTTTTTATAGAGGGGCAAAATGCATTACGCATACCCCGACAACTGTTACGTCGGGGTTATGTGAGACTCTCCATTTCTGGCATACTCACTAAAAATCCCCTCTACGTTCATACACTGTATCCTTGAATACATGAGAACAAATACATCGTACGCGACATTAATGAATATTATATAAATATTTTCCTGCACAAACACACAAACACAAACACTCACACACACACTATGAGGTATTCATACACATATCACTGTTGTCGTTGTTGACATCGTCGTCGCACTCGGGAATCCGATAGTGACCCCACGGACGGGTTTCGACCTGGTCGGGTAGTACGTACCGCTTATCGTCGTACGGACTGAGCGCGGTATTGGGTTCGTTGACGGAATAAACGTTGTGTAATCGCGCGCGGATATGGTTCTTTCGAATCGTCGTTTCCGCGTGCTCGCGAAGACACCGCACGTAGTCCCCGAAACGTATCTCGTTCGCGACCATACTCCTCTTCACACCCTTCACTTTTTTCGTCTCGGTCGCTCCCGCCGACGCGTCGTACACTCCAGTCACGCACATCTTGAACCGCAGTCCCACGAACTCTGTCATCAAGGCACCGCTGTTCTCGTCTTTCTTCAAGCCCTGCATCTTCTTGTTTACGCGCGGAATACAGTACGGGTTGTCCATCGCGTAATCGCTTGTGCCGAATCGCGCACTGACGTCACTTTTCATCTGCTCGTACGCGTCCCCGCACCTCAGCTGATATATTAAATTCTCTGTGTCCGTGTACAAAACCTTTCACCCATCACCGAACTTTGCGCGCATATAGTCGTAGCGAAATTGGTATAGGAACACCTTAGACACATCCAATACGCTCATACCCGCGTATATGAGTTTATCGAATTTCACTCTTCGTTTATGCAGTTCGATAGCGACTAAGTGCTCCGAAAATATCGCGCAACTGTGGAAATTCGGTTTCGCGATCAACGATTCGGCGCCGTAACGTCCGTCCCACTGCGACACTAGTCGCACGTCCACTTGTTTTCGAACGTTCTCCATCTTTTTCCCGTATACCGCATTGTTCATTAGTTTGTGGAGTGTTTTCTGGAAATCGCTGGTAGCTCGCGTTCTCAAGTTCGTGTTCAATTTGATGTAGTCGCGCAACCACAGTTCTTGATTGAACCGTAGGACGCGATGAATTCGCAATACGCGAAGTCCGTGTCGAATGCACTGCTTCAGGAAGCGATAGTGAATCACGTATCGTTCTTTGTAGCGGAGCGAGGCGATCAGTTTGGTTTCCTTACCGACGGGCGCTTGCTCGCGCACAGGACAGAACGGAAGGTCCGCGAGCTCGTCGTGAATGTCCCGCGGATACACCAGATCCACTTCCAGCAGGTAGCCCTCGTCCCCATCGTCTTTCGGTAACGACAAGTTCACGTCCAAAGCGGCCACCGCCGCCTCGCCCAGCCATCGAAATACGCCGTACGGCATCGCCTGCGACATCGCCCATCCGTATATGTTGTTCACATCGAAGTACATCAAGTACGTTGATGGTTGCGACGTGTCGTACATCGATGTCGGCAGGTACTTGTTGTTGGCGCGCGCGTACCTGTGGGAGCACTGGCTCAGGCCACCGCGTATACCACGCTCCACAAACAACAGCATGTCCACGTCGGTGAGCAGGTCCAATTCGACGCGCGTGTATTTCAACATTGCATCCCACGTGAACGCCGGTAACGTACAGTAATGCGCGGAGTCCAGTTCGTAGCTCGCGATAGAGTCTATACGAAAGTTTTCGAACACGTCCGCGAGTAACAGCATGTCCGTCTTCAAGTATAAATCACTGTACTCGCCCAATGTCTGTATGCGAAAACTCTTCCACACGTTCGTCGCGCGCGCGTAATCGGACTCCGACACACCACTATCGTTCAACCGATTGTAGAACGCGTCACGAGCCGGTTGTCGCGTGTAGTTCAACGTCTCGTACGACGTCACGTATTCGTACGGAAAAATCCCCTTTCTGGTGAGTAGATCGACATGTTCGTCAGGGAGATGTTTGAACTCGCGTTGAAGAATCGTCAGTCCGTTTCCCGAGATCCGACGCGAGTTTCTGCAGACTCGTTGCCAAGAACTTGAACGAATCGACGAATCGGAACTTTACCGTTAGTCGCCAGTCCTTGCGCTCGCCCTTGAGGTCCTACACGTCCTTGGTAAACGATATGTATGGTTCTTACGTTATCGGTAGCATGCTGATCTTTTCCTGGAACGCGTCTGCCAACTTCTTGATAACGAAGTGCGCGTCGTAGCCGGACAGGTTGTAGAACACCACGGATATCGTGCATGACCGTTGGTAGCGCAAGTTGCACGATCTATGCGCCGCGCCCTTATACTCGCCCGTCGAGTGACAATGATCGCGCACTTTCCTATCGTGCTCACCTCGATCGAAGAGTCCTCCGCACACATGACACGCTATCGCCTCGTGAAAACTCCACCAGTGTTGACGCGTTAACGGTGCCATCGGTTTATTGACGCGTAAACACGTGTACGCGACGTTCGCGAATTCGCGCAGTTCATGCACGAACCACAGCACACAATCTGTGTCGCTGCGATAAGCACCATATCCGCACAGAGCCTGGTCGTAGGAACAATGTACGTAGTATCCCACGCTGTAAGCTCTGTGACGTTGATACGCGTACGTGCGGCGACGATCCCAGGCTGGCTGCTCGATATCCTCCAGCAAGCATTCGTAGTCCGCGTAGACGACAAACGGCACACGTTCCTTGCGTTCGTGATGCTGGAACCGCAACAGTTTCTCCTCTTCGGACGGCAATTGCACCGCGCACTCGTTCAAGCGCAAACAATCCGCAGTGTGCCGCTGCAATCGCTCCGCCGACGAGAAAACGTTGAGGCACCTGAAACGTGTTCGGAAAAAACAATGTAAACGCATCTTCGTCCGTCACGTACCGCTCGATCTTTTTTTGTTGTTGTAATTATGACTCTTATTTGCTTCCCTATCACAAACGAACATATGATGCTCGTGTTTGCTGAGTTAGGTGGAAATCAAGCGGGAGAGACTGCGAATGCAGGGGAAATGGTACCGCTGCGAATCCTTGGTATCTTGTACCAGCAGCACGTTCGCGTGTATCGCATCCCGCTGGTTTCTGTATACGCGTAGCGGTACGCAACCATCCTCGTTGCACCACAGGTAGATGTTCACGGACACGTCGTTGGTCACCTCGAATTTCCGTAGCTGATCCACAGACATGGGGAGTGTCAAGCCATCCGTACGGAACACCGTCCAGTAGGGTGGATACGACGCAATTCTACCTCCGTGTGCAGTAGCCGGAAACAGACTGGCAACGACGGACAACAAAAAGCACGTGTTGTCGTTGCACCGAACGTTCACCACTGCTTTTTTCGTTGCTACCACTCGCGGCAGCGGTACGTCACACCCTGCGCGCAATGGATTGTGTTTGTTCACGTTGATCAGGAGAATCTGTATTGCCCGTAAGGTCCAGCCGCTCTCGCGCTCCTGAAACTCCTCTATCGCGATCAACGTCGAAGCAACCACTTGTTTGGCGTACCCCTCGCGAACGTTCGAAGTCATATAGAATACATGATTACGCGTCGCGAAACTCTTTAGGTCCGTCTCGTCTCGCAACACGAATTCCGCATTTAGCACGGTGTTCACGGATACGCTGCGGTGCTGCGTAATAGCGTTCGTCACGCGCGAAATCACCGTTCGACGAGCATTCTCAAAAAATTTGCGTGGACCACTGGCCTCCACGTTTATCACCACCCCGATCGACAAACGCTTCTCGAACGCGGTTTCAAGGTTCTCCCACACGACCATAGATGACGTCGTTCGAACGGCTTATCCGCACCCTACTCGCAATAACCGTCCTCGCACTGTCGCGCGTAATGTTTGCGTTCGCGCAACCAACGACACCATCCGCTGTTTCTCCCACACCGGTACGCGTTCGCCTCGCTGATACGCGACGATGTGACGTATGGCCTCGTCGCACCTGTTCATCCACTCGCGGAATTCCATGTTGGTTCTCAAAAGTTCGGACATTCGAGACAGCACCACAAACGCGTTCTTGAACGTTTCCTTGTTTTTTTTCTCATAGTCACTGAATATACAAGATGTTATATCGTTCGACAACCCGTTTCCGCCACGTTATCAAAGTCGCATCAAGTTCTCGCACACGTATCGCCACTATTACCGGTAGGCAGGAGAACCATGTACCTCGTCTCGACCACTGCGGCTCATAACGCAATAGTCCTCCAAAGATCCATTTAACATATCGCGGACACTCGCCAACATACCGTTTTAATGCGGTGTCCAAACACGTATCTGTAGGCAGTACCGCGGTAGGATACACTTCCTCCTTCACGTCTATCGACTTGTTCTCGATGTCGCGTAACAGTATCAACGGTGTACTTGCAGTCGCGGTAATGTATTCCTTGTCACACCTCCGAATATCCTTATCCCCTACAATGCATATCACAGTACACTCGCGAGCACTACCGTATCGAGCAATATGTTGCATTACATCACGCTGTACTCGTTTAAAAAATTCCACGCCGTAGTTAAAAATACTGGTCCATGCGGCCTCGCACAATGATTGCAGTCCCACGGTATCACGAATTTTTAACGTTTCTCTCACCACTGTTTCCGCATCTAGCTCATAAGCCCTCGATTGCGTTGAAGTATCATCACTATTTCCACGCATCTCCTCGTCCGACGATGAGGACGACAACGACGACGATGAAAACAATAAATTGTGGCGCAGCGCGCGCTCCTTATCTAGTTCTAACGCTTTCTGTTGCGCACCAATCCGTAATACCTTCAGGCATACGATAATCCGTAGAATCCGACGCCGTTCGCTATGTTCCAGCAGCAAGTTGTTACGTCGAAACTCTACGCACGCTCCGATGCGTTCGTTGCACCTATGTATCCAGTCTCGACATTCCAGAACCGTGTGCAAGACCGCGTACCTTGTTGCTAATGCTTTCAACGCGTCAATATGCATGTCCATGTTTACACTGTTTCCCTTACTGTATATATCCAGCTGGGAGATGTAGTACATATATATTCACTATTTCCCCGCACCATGGTTTCGTGTCGAAACTCCACGGCGAGTTGCAGAAACGCGTTGCACCGTTCCAGCCACTCATGATATTGTTCGTAGCTGCGTAAAAGCGGAATCGCCTCGGTCAACACCCTAACAGCACCGATGCTGCGTATTATTCTCGGAAATCAACCTTCCATCGTTACGGTGATATGTTTTTGGCGCGCTTATCACGTCATAACAAAATGTAGGTTTCACCTTACATCTTCTAAAACTCGTGCCGCCGTATGTTTTTTCTGACCTTCGACCGAGAGAGATACGAAAATATCGTAGGTACCTCTCTCTCGCGCGCTCCTTCCTCAAACGTCGCCGCTGTCCGCTTTGAATTTCGCGGTTCCGAGATAGCGCGCACCGATGCTGCTGCACATTACTCTCGGCTCACACGATACGACAATGCAGGTTTCGACTTGCATCTTCTACGCGTCTTACCTCGTTATTCTCGGAACTTGACTTTCGCTATCCGTATGTTTTAACTATGGTCCTAAAGAGGAATAGCGACAGAGAGATACACGAAAATGTCGTACCTCTTTCTCACGCTCCTGGTTCGAACGTCACACCATAAGATCATGCAGGTTCCGACTTGCATCTTTTACGCGTCGTACCTCCTTATTCTCGGAACTTGACCTTCGATCGGTCTGTGTTTTTGGCGCGGTTATTACACAGTAGGACCATGCAGGTTTCACCTTACATCTTCTACGCGTCGTACCGCCGTATGTTTTTTCCAACCGGGAGAGGAACAGAGACAGATACGAAAATATCGTGCCTCTCTCTTTCGCGCTCCTTCCTCAAACGTCGCCGCTATCGGGGTGCGAGCTGACCATCGGGCGATAAGAGGGTTGCGGATCGCTTCCTACGACGCGTGACGAGTTACTCGCGGGACCCCCCCCCCTCTCACGCGCGCGCGCGGTTGTGGGTGTGTGTGTGTGTGGAGCGAGCGCGCGTTCCCCCTCCACCTGCTCACAGGCCCTGCTCCCCCTCCATCTGCTCCACGGTCGCGGTCCCCACCTCCACGGACCCCTTTCCCCCACCCGCCTCCCCCTCGCCATCGGTACGGTTCCCCTCGCCGCGCGTTGGTTTAGAACCGGCGTAGGATGTCTACTATCATTATTGGAAGGTATGTAGAAATAACACCGTCGGTACGATAGATGTAGAAACAGAAGCAATGAAAAGATATGTTAAGGGAACAGTATAATTAGACGAAACTAGTCAGCTAAACTGGTTCAAACAATTAAGGTTGTTAGATTGTGATAAGACACTAAAACTTAAACTTGATCAAGGTGCTCATGTTAATGTAATTCCTTTGTATATTTTTAAGGTACTAAATCTTAATGATAGGTTAAAGAAAGCAAATATTATAGTCCCTAACTATGGTGGTACAGTTTTAGATGTAAAGGGTTCTTGCTCGTTGACTGTTATAAGTGAAAATAATATTAAACAAAGTTTAAATTTTATAATAGTAAATACAAAAGAAAAATCAGCACCTATTCTTGAAATTGAAGGTATTCAGAGATCAGGAAATCAAAGTATTTCAGAGATCAGGACTAACCTGAATATGGGGGAGGATCGAGACATATTCGAGGGTATTGGCAGAATTAGAAGCGCTCCATGTGAATTTAAGTTAAAAAAAGATTATGAAGCAGTTGTCGTTCCTTGCAGAAGAGTCGCTTTTGGAATTATGGAGCCCTTGAAGGCTGAATTACATAAAATGATAAAAGACTGTATTATTTGTAGTCAAACGGAGCCATCTGAGTTTGTTAATCCAATAGTGATTGTAAGAAAGCCAGAAGATTCCATTCGGATATGCCTTGACCCGCAGAATTTAAATGCTACAGTAATGAGGGAACATTTTGAGGTTCCTCCATTCGAGGAAATAACGGTAGATGTGACAGGATCAGGATATAAAGGAATGGGAGAATTGCTCTGTTTCCTTATTAACACACAAGTTACAAATTGAATCTTTATTTAAGAATACAAAATGTCAAGACGTTGGACCTTGGTGAGGTGTCTATGATGACTGGCGTCTGCCGGACGCACAAATTCCAGGCAAGACGCGCGCGACCGGTGTCAACCAATCGGTACTTTTTCTAGCCAAAATCGCGCCACCTATTTTCCGCGTCTTCGGCTCGCTTCACCGTAACGGGATTGAGATTTGGCGGGAGAAATACTCGTGGCAATGCAGCGGGTTTCCCTCAGGCCCCGGGGAGCGTGACGTGGCCGGTTGCAGGCCGCCCGGACACGCATAGCGGGCCCTTCGGAAATTCGAGGTTTATGATACCCGCAATAACTATTGAGGCCGTAAACGAAAGTCTCGAAACATGCTTTGTTCAAAATTCAATCACGAAAGGAACGGAAAGCGGCTTACTCAAAAATAGTTTTGCTGGTGCGCGTGACATAAACCACGCCAACCATCTGCATGCCAAATGTTCATATTAGGTCGTGATTATGCCCGCTACAGGATATTTCTCGGTTCTTGATGCAAGCAGAGGATTTTGGCATATTGAGCTCACTAAGGAAGCGTCAATACTCACAACTTTTGCTACGCCGTTTGGTCGATTTAGATTTTTGAGACTACCATTTGGACTGAGTAGTGCTCCAGAGATTTTTCATAGGAAGTTCTCGCAAATTTTCAATGATATAAAGGGTGTTAAAATTTACATCTATGATATAATTATTTATGCTAAAACGGAAGAAGAACATGATGCAATTTTAAGTAAAGTGTTAACTAGAGTCGGAGAGTGCGGTATCAAATTTAATAAAAATAAATGTCAATTCAGAGTGAAAGAGGTTAAATATGTCGGATACATCCTGACTAACGAAGGTATAAAAGCTGATCCAGATAAGGTAGAGGCAATTAAAAGGATTCCTGTTCCAACAAATGTACAGGAACTCAGTAGATTCATGGGAATGGTCACTTACCTGGCGAAATTTATTCCTAATCTGTCGAATAAAAATTCAAATTTACGAAATTTGGTAAAAGACAACAATCAGTTGCTGTGGGCCGAGTAACAGACTAGGAAGTTTAATGATTTGAAGGGTCTTTTGGGTTCAACTCCTGTATTGCAGTATTTTGACAGGAATAAACCGATTGTATTGTCAGTAGATGCGTCAAAAAACGGTCTAGGCGCAGTATTGCTGCAGGAGGGTGGCCCAGTGGCATATGCGTCGAAGTCATTATCAGATTCGCAGCAGAGATACGCTCAAATTGAGAAGGAAATGCTTGCAATAGTGTTTGACTGTCAGCGATTCTATCCGTATCTTTATGCTTGTGATTTCATGGTTGAATCGGACCATAAACCATTGGAAATTATATTTAAGAAACCTCTAGAACGTTGTCCATTGCGACTCCAACGACTCAAGATAACCCTGCAAAACTATACATTTAAAGTTATTTATGAGCCGGGATCAAAACTTTATGTGACAGATACATTATCTAGGGCCAGTTAAAATGATACTGCGTGCGATATAAATGAGGAAGAGATAAATGCTCAAATACATTTAATAAATTATTATGATATTTCACCAAAGAAATATGAACAGATAAAGTTTGAGACGGAGAAGGATGAAGAATTATTAAAGCTTAAAGAGGTTATCAGACAGGGATGGTCAGATTGTAAGCGTAAATTGTATCCTTTAGTGACACAGTATTGAATGTTTCGTGATGAACATGTAGAAATAGAGGGAATTGTATTCAGAAGTAACCGTGTAGTGATACCAAAAAGTCTAAGCAATGATACGATAGATAAACTTCATTACAATCACATGGGGATTGAAAAGACAATATTGAGAGGCAGAGAGCTAGTATTTTGGCCTGGTATGAACCAAGAATTAACGAATGTAGTAAATAATTGTCCAGCGTGCCTCAAGTTTCAAAATGCCATTCAAGAAGAGACATTAGTGAATAGAGAAATTCCTAAATACCCATGGTATAGTGTTGCTGCAGACTTGTTTCACTTTTATGGTGAAGAATACCTTTTATTAGTTGATAAATATTCAAAGTTTCCAGAATGTTTTTGTCTAGGCACGAACACAATACATAATCCTGTTATTGAAACAATAGAATCGGTTTTTGCTCGGCACGGTAAGCCAAAAATATTGTATTCGAGCAACGACGTTCTATTTGTTAACAGTCATTTACAATTATTCCTAAAATATTGGGAAATCGAACATAGGACAAGTTCACCGCGAAATCCGAAATCGAATGGGTTTATTGCGAGAGACGTATAAACAATAAAAAAAGCTATTGAAGAAGGCTCTGTTTGATGGCAAGAACAAATACTTAACTCTATTAGAATATCGAAACACTCCTCTTGAAGAGAAGGTTGCAAGGTGTCGTACCCATGAAAGAAGATCTTCTAAAACCTGAGTTTGTCAATATGCAACTATGAACAAATTCTAAAAGACAAGCAGTATAAACAGAAGGTGTATCATGATAGATATGCTAGGGACTTACGACCACTATTAGTGGGAGATCTTGTTATGGTTCATATTGATGACAAAGTCTGGGAACCTGGAAAAGTAGTTGCGATGGATAAATATAGGGTAAAAACCTACATGGTAAAATTAAACCGCAATAATAGAATATATGTTAGAAACAGAAAATATCTGCGAAAATTTGATGTCGACAATTTTCCAGCAGAGAACTGCTATGAGGAGATATTTGATCACTTTTATAGTACTAAGGAAAAACCAAATAATGTTGTAACAGTAGATAATAATCGTAATGAATGTGATACTGAGAGCATGACACATACTCCGTGCGCTGACCAGCAACTTCAAAACAATACTAATAATGAGAATAGCCAAAGACAAGCTATTCAGAAAAATAAAACCAAAGGCTGAAAACACTGAAGAACAGCACAGTATTACTCGATCGGGTCGTGTTAGTCGTAAACCAGCGTACTTTAAAGACTATGTTTAAAGTGTAATCTTGTGTTTACTTTAAGTTAATGACATTATTATTCTATAAAATAAATTGTAAGGCTACAATTGTAATCTCGATGAAGGGAGATGTTATATGTTGATGAAAACCGAACCTTATGTTACTAGATGTTACTAGGCAGTGAGCACTGTCTCTCTACACACACATAGAGACGGGGGTGCACTTGCATAGAGCCACATAGCTGCTATGGCATCTTCTCTTAATCTCTAAGTATTAATAAATCATATTTCATCTATCAAAGATATTGTTGTACTTCATAAGAACCAAAACTATAACAATACTCAAAAAGGCAAAAGTGCATTGACACAAATAAAGAAGTGAAATGCTGAAAACAAACAATTTTTAGCGGAAGGTATATTATGATGAAATACGTAAAGGAGATGATTATAATAAAGTAGGAAAACTTAGCGCTGCTCGGCAAATAATACAAAAGTATCGTTGTATTGTTCTAACAAATAATAATATAGCAACATAAAATAACAGAAACTTATATTAGAAAACTATAAAAAATTATTAGCATGCCGTCTGGAGAAGCAAGTAGATTTGGGCTGAGCGTATAATAAAATGGTGTTTCCATATTAGGCAAAAGTACCTTTTGAAATGAGGAAACTTTTGAAAAATTGTAAACAAAAAGTGGAAGTTTCCTTAACGCGTGCAGCAGAATGTTTAGAAGCTGATGACAGGATTAATGCTTTGTGTGGACAATCCAGACATACAGCCAGTGATGGGTAAATCACTAGAAAGCAACGTAATTTATGTTACGTGACATACGTGTATAAAACGTCCAGTGGACCTGCCCCAGCAATATAAGAGCCTAATAAAGCTTGAAAAAGATATGAGAACTTCCCTACTACGCTCTATATTGCCGGGGCAGGTCCACTGGACATTTTATACAGGATATATTAGTATTATACACGTATGTCACGTAACGTAAATTACGGTAAATTACGTTGCTTTCTAGTGATTTATCCATCACTGCATACAGCTTCTTCAGAATCATATTTTGCGGAAAGTTCGTACCCCACTTTCAGCGGTTCTGAATCGATCATACTAAATTCGGAAGGGAAAGCTATAATCGTTCTAACTGTATTGCGATCGAAGAATACGACAAAAACATGGCATTGTAGTTATCTTTGTAAAACAAAAGATGTTGAAATTCTGAATAATTTACAGGATTTCTTCAAACGATTGTAGCATGCTCATTAAAAAAGGTACATAAGTTGAACAACCGTATTAGTAGCTGTTCTAATAATGTGCATGCTGAAAAAGTTGGCCAATCTCATGGTCGTTACATAAACCATGCACGAATAACACTGCCAGCTCGAAAAGAAGCTGAAGCGTTACAAAAAAATAATACTGACATATGCTTGAACGAAGAACAGATTGCATCTCGATATTATTTAGCATTTAAAGCTTTCACAAAGCGGTCTATGCGGTTTCCTGCGAGAAACTCTGTTTTTAAAGAGAGGTTCATAAACTTGATATTTCTAAGAGAAAATATAAGGGAAATGTAATGCAAACATTGTTAAATCATATTGGATACAAAGTTGGTGATATGCATTTTATTTGTCTTTATAAAATTCGCAACAATTGCATACCACCAAAATGTATTTTAAATAAGCTTGATGTACGTTCAGTTCCAGAAATAGCAGTGTTGAACGATTGCGAAGGAATTCTCATTCAAAGAGCTAAACCGTTTCAAACGATTGTGAGAATGGATACAGTAATGCGTAAAAGTATGCCACATACACATATGTTTCCAAAAGTAAAGGGGAGAACATTTCACCTTCCTTTGCCATTAAAAGAAAATTTAAAAAAAATCTGTCCTGCGATTGAAACTTTAAATCAAAATCATGAATTATACATATTGGTGCGGGGCGTTCCAACAAAATCTAAAATAGTTTGGGAAAAGTTAGTTGACTTGAAGAAAGTATGGAATGCCTTAGTATTGTTGAAAGCCAATAATCCTCTATACTCAGAAATTGTTTCACCATAATCGCACGATTTATTGCTGAGTGCCAAATTACCAGATCCAGAAATTCAAGAAGAAGTTGTTGCTAATGATAATAATAACGATGATAACGAATATGTCGAGGACGCTGAAGGTGAAGCACTTAATATCGATGAAAACACCAAATGTGCATTAATGACGCAAATGTCACAATCTGATTCATATTATGATCAGTTTACGATTTATCCAATGTATGACAAAAGGGTTAATGAATCTGCTACTGCACTCTATTAAATGCTTAAAGCTCATGACATTCCGTTGGGTCATCCGTTGGGAAATGTTTCCCAGATTATATCCTTATGGGGTGAACGGACAGCATGAAGTAAGATTGGTTCGTTTGACTGATTATGAATTTATTAAGTCCAAACTCATGTCCAAACATTCGCAACTTCGATTGAACATGCCATACATTTTTCATTTATTACACGATACCAATATGCGGCAATTGAACGCTGGAAGTTTTCACAAAATGAACGTCGTAAATCCACGTGAAAAATACACAGCTGCTGATTTTCTAGAGCAACTCTCTAAAGATCAGCTACAAACGAACTTGAACACTATATATTCCAAATTACGTAACACAACACAGTACTGACGAAAACCGAGAAATGATTTGAACTGTATGATACACCATTATGGACCAGCTGCATGGTTCCTCACGCTTAGTCCAAGTGACTGGCTATGGACAGATTTAATAGAATATCTTCGTGAAGTAAACGGCCCATCGGTGGCTAAAATGTCCCCAAACGAACTCATTGCTTCTGATTCCGTTTCAACTGTTCGATTTATAGATATTGCATTCCACTCTATGCTGAATTTCATTTGTTCGCCCGACAATCCGATTGGCAAGGTCACTCATTACTTTTGGCGCAGAGAATATCAAAGCAGGGGATCACAACATTTTCATATTTTAATTTGGATTGAAGATGCTCCCATAATCGATAAATCTTCGAAGGAAGATGTAGCACAATTCATTATGAAATCCGTTACTTGCAGATTGCCATCACCGCATGTGTCGCCAGAATTATATAGTCGTGTAATTGCACATCAAATGCATAAATGCAATAGTTACTGTCTACGCAAAAAAAAAATTCCTTATGTAAAGTATGTAGATTTTCATTTCCACGTCCAGTTACAGATACTTTGATAATAAGGGATGTGGCTGTTTCTATAGGTGCTAGAAAACAATTGAAAGCAAAAGGTAGACTCTATGATCTTCCACGTTCAATGAAGGAAGTCCGTATCAATGATTATAATGCTCTCGTTCTCACGATTTGGAAAGGTAACATGGGTATAGAATATATTGGGGAAAAGACAGGGTTGGTAACATGTTGCTGTACTAAGTACGTGTCAAAGCCGGAAAAAAGTTACGCTACGGACACTATGGCAACGATAAATTTTACTAAGTCATTGGCTAATCTTCTGTGCAACCTTGGAATGCGCATGCTAAATCATAGAGAATGTGGAGCGCTTGAATGCGTTGATACTCTTTTAGGGTTATCATTGCATGGCACTGACTTCAGTACTACTATTAGATGGTTAGTATATATACTGATGTATATATACTGAGAAGTAGGAAATTGAAAACTCGCAAAGAGATTGAGGATCTGGAAGGTGAATCCGCAGACATATTTTGTCCATCCCTCATAGATGATCACTATCCTAACATATTGCTATGTGGTATGACGTTACTAAAATTAGACCATCTGAAAACAATGAATATTATGAAATCCGTCCATCTTTGTTTTTGAAAAAAAGGCAAAGTGGGTATCTTATCAATCATTATAAGTACAATGTTCAAACTCAACCTGAGAATTATTATTTCTCATTATTATTATTATTCCAACCTTGGAGAAACACCGACGAATTGAAAAATGGATTTAGCACATATGCGGAAGCTTTTTTGTCGCTACAATCACAATTGACAGAAGCAGATCAGTATCACAAACAAATAACGGATATTCAAGAAGCGCGTGATCATATAAACGAAGAAATTGAAAAGAACGTGTTGAATACTGCAGAACAAGAAGAAAATGATCAAGGCGATCAACCATTAGACTGGGTGCCCATTGAAACTGTTGGTGCCATGAAAGATTTTAAAGACGCGGGAAACAAATTTGACTCTGGTGATCTTCAAGAAATGATTTTGCAATTGAACCATGATCAGAAGCGGATATTTGATACAGTTACTAAGTCCTTGACGTCTAACGATAACATTCTCAGACTTTATGTGAGTGGAGAAGTTTTTTAATAAAAATTATCAGACACTGGATCAAGCAGATTATCGGAAAAGACACAGCAGTAACTGCTCCTACTGGAATCGCAGCCTTTAATATCGAAGGTCTTACCATACACCGATTATTTCAATTACCTGTAGAACATGGGCATTCAGCCCAGTATAGGCAACTTAGCGATGCAGCCCTTCAAATTGTACTAGATCAATTAAAAAATGTTGCTTTAGTAATCATTGATGAAATTTCGATGGTCTCTAACGTAACTTTCGTGTACATACATTTGCGACTTACAGAAATATATGATACTACAGATTCCGATGATGCTTGGTTCGGACAAAGCCTATGCTGCTATTTGGTGACTTACTACAACTTCCTCCTGTTCACAAAGAACCTGCTTCTATAAAATTATGCAATAAGAGTATGGAGAAAAATGTTGGAGGATTCGGTTCTTATAATTTATGGTTTGCCTTGTTTAGCTATGACGAAATGACAATAAACATGTACCAGCAGGGTGATAATATTTACAGAGATATCCTGTCGAAAATTCGCACCGGAGTAGTGACCGTTTCGGATAAAAAATTTTTAGAATCGAGGAAATTAAATTTCAAGGCAACAAATTGTAATGACCGATTAAAGGAATTAAGTGATTACATGCTTAATGTAGGATCTAATACGGCGTGTTTACTTCCCACATGTGTACAGTGTGATGTTTTGAACGCTGCAATGCTGAGTCGATTTGCGTCATCTGATTGCTCATGATACAATGAATTGTGCACCGTACTTGAAAAAAAGGTGTCAAAGGTACTAAACAATTATGACGATGATAGCACCCGAACGGCGGGACTTGCAAGAGTCGTAATTATTAAAGTAGGAGTGCAAATCATGATTAGAAGAAATATTGATGTTACACTAGGTCTTATCAACGGTACCATCGCTAAACTTATTTCAGTTACACGAGGTGTCAATAATGACGTTGAAAAATTGAAAATTATATTATCCACGGGGCAAGAACATATGATAGAACGGGTAAGTGTTAAATTTGAAGTAATGGATAGAGCGTCCGTTATTAGAAAACAATTTCCTATTTGCCTCAGCTATGGTATTACTAATCACAAAAGTCAATGACTATGCTTGAAGAATGCTGTCATAGAAGCAGGTAATTCATTAATTATTTACTTGCTTACCAATTTCGTCGTTTTTTCTCGGGTGACCACAGTACAAGGTATGCATCTTAACAATTATGATCCATCTTCCGTAAGGACACAAGAAGCGGCTATAACAGAGTGTAATAGATTGCGAAAAAAATATAGACCTGATCTTATGACTATTTCAATTTCTAAAAATCGTGTTCTCATTGTTCGTGATGCTGTTTGGGCAGTGTCTAATTATAATGTATCCGAATGTCAGAATACTAGTGATCACATCGCGGATACCATTCAATACTACGTAAGAGGTTTCCCGAATTCTGATGGTGTGTCTTGTTATGCGAATGCCACAATCCAATGTGTGTTATACCCCACAAAATTACCTTTTTTAAAAAAGGTACAGAAAATTGCGCCAAGTATATAATCCGATCAAAAAGGATCCCATTTAAAAACGTTGTCGTAAATTAATACCCATCTAAAAGAATCCCATTTAAAAACATTGTCGTAAATTAATAGCTTTACAAAACTAATGAGATACATCAATTGCGCCAATTATCACAATGGCTATTTTTTCAAAGAAAAAAATGTATTAAATAGTATTAAGCAGATATATTTTTATACGAATAAATATTTTATTCAAAATACTTGGCGCTGCTCTCCGAATTGGTGTTGCTAAACTGAATAAATATTTATAAATTGCATTAAAATCTTTTTCTTCTTTCTTTCTTGTTTCAGTGCTATCTGGTGTTGTTTTAATCATTAACAAAGGCAATTAACATTTTTTTCAGAGAGCAGCGCGAAGTATTTGGAATAAAATATTTATTCGTATTAAAATTATTATTTTTATAAAAATGTATCTCCTTAATACTATTTAATTCATTTTTTTTCTTTGAATAAATAGCCATTGTGATAATTGGCGCAATTGATTAATATATCATTAGTTTTGTAAAGCTATTAATTTACGACAATGTTTTTAAATGGGATCTTTTTGATGGGATTATATACTTGGCGCTCTTTTCTGTATCTTTTTTTAAAAAAGGTAATTTTGTGGGGATTTCACACATTTTGTAGTGTTTATTGATAACTGGATAATTTTTTCACCCCCTGGAAGTTATTTTTTTTAATTAACAATATATTACGGGAAGAGACAGGTAGACGAGCAGGTAGAGGGATCTGATGGACCGGAGAGGAGCTAGGAAGAGTTGTTAGAGAGGTGGGAGATTTGAGAAGGAGTAGAAAGGAAGGGGAGGAAAAGAGAGGAATAGGGAAAAGGGTAAAAGGTAAAAGGTAAAAGATAAGAGGGCAGAGGGAGTGGAGCGAGAGGAGGAGAATAAATGGAGGAGGGCAAGGTAGCGGAAGGGAGGAAGGGAAATGGAGATGAGATAATAAAGGAAAAAGGAAAGATGAAAGGGGAGGAAAGGCGAAGGAGGGATAGTATAAGTAGTGCGCGTAGCGTGGGCAGCTGTGCGGGTAGTTTGGACCTGTACTGGGGGAAAAAGAGGAAGGAGGGGGAGGGGGAGGATGGGGAGGAGGAGACGGCGAAGGGGGCTGCGTTCAGGAAAAGCGTGAAGACGAAGAGATCGCTGGAGGGAGGGGGGAAAGGCGAGGGAAGAGAAGAGAAGGAAGGGCTGGGAAATGTGATCAGCATGATAAGGGAGATAATGTAGGAAATAAGGGAGGAGGAGGAGATGAAGGAGGAGATGAGGGAGGTGAGAGAAGAGATGAGGAAGGAGAGGGAGAAAAGAAGAAAGGTGATGGAGGAATGGAGAGAGGAAACGAGGAGGTGGGAGGAGGAAAGGAGGGAGGAGAAAAAGAGGAGGGAAAAGATGGAAGAAAAGGTAGAGAGAATGGGCGAGAGGGAAGAGAGGATGGAGGTGATGATAGAGAAGATGGATAGGTGGGAAAAAGAGAAGGAAGGGAGGGCAGGAAGGGAGTCGGAGGGCGGAGGAGAGATGGAAGAGTGTAGGCTAAGGCTGAGAAGGATGGAGCTGAGACAGGATAAGAAGGAGAGGGAAGAGAGATGAAACAATGTGGTGGGAAGGGGGATCGGGATGGAAGGGGAGGAGGTGTAGAATGAGGTGAAGAAGTTGTGGGCAAGGATGGGGTGGATGAGGGAGGGATAAAGGAAGTGAGAAAGGTAGGGAGAACAGGAAAGACAGGGAACGGGATGTTATAGGTGAATCTCGAGGGGTGGGCGGAGAAGAGGAAGGTGATGGAGGCGAGGAGAAAACTGAAAGGGAGGAGGGAAAGAGTAGATGATGAGTTAACGGAAGAGGAAAGGAGGGCGAGGTGGAAGGTGGAAAGAGAGGCGGAGAGGGAACGGGAGAGGGGGATGAAGGTACAGATAGGATACATGAAAATTTGGGTTAACGGAAAGATGAGAAGGTGGGATGACGTAGAAGAAAGATGGTTGGAGGAGCAGGGAAACGAGGGGTAAGGGAAAGGGGGGGATGGAGAATAAAGGAGGGAGAGAGATAGGAGTAAAAAGAGAGTATAAAATAGCATTCTGGAACGTGGCAGGTTTGAGGAACAAGGACGAGGATTTTTGGAGAGGTCTGGAGGAGTGGGATATAATAGTTTTGAGTGAAACTTGGATGGAGGAGAGGGAGTGGGAGTATGTGAGGGCTAGAATACCGAAGGATTACGTCTGGGAAAAGCAATGGTCCAGGAGGGAATGTAAAAAGGGAAGAGCCGTGGGAGGGATGATAAGGGTGAGAGAAAGGGATTGGCAGTAGGGCAGGGAGAGGAAAAGGAAAGAGAGGGGATAATGATGAGGAAGGTGAAATTGGAGGGGGGTGGAGAATTATAGGGGTGTATGTGAACAAGGACTTACAAAGGAAGTTGGAGGAACTGGAGCAGTGGACAGAGGAGAGAGAGGAGGAAGTGAGGGTGGTGATTGGGGGGGACTTTAATGCGAGAACAGGAGTGAAAGGGTGAAGGTTGGGAGAAGAGGTGGAGGAGGGGGGAGGAGAAATGAGAAGCAGGAGGTCGAAGGACAAGGTGGTGAATGGAGATGTGAGGAGGCTGTGCACGTACTTTGGGGAGAGGGGGCGGGGAATTCTTAATGGAAACGAAGAGGGGGCGAGGAGGGGGAATGGACATACACAGTGGGAGTGGGAACTCGGTGATAGATTACGTTTTGGGGAATGAAGAAATGAGGGAGGGGGTAGACAGGATGGAGATAGGGGGGAGAATAGACTCAGACCACCACCCCGTAATAGTTTAGCTGAGGGGGGAAGGGGGGGGGCAGCAGGAAGGATTGAAGAAAGGAGAGAGGGGGAGGAAAATGGACAGTGGAGGCAAGGAGGCATTCGTGGAGAAGTTTGGAAAAAGTGAGGTGAGAGAGAGAGAGAGAGAGATAGAGGAGGAATGGGCGGAGCTGAAGAAGAGAGTGAAAGGGGCAAAGGGGAAAGTAGGGAATGAGGAGAGCAGGGTAAAGAATGGGGGATGGTGGGATGTGGAGTGCAGAGAGAAGAAAGGGAGCCTGAGGCAAGAATTGAGAAGGTGGAGAAGGGAAGGAGGGGATGGGAAAATGTATGCAGAGAGGAGAAAGGAGTACAGGAGGTTGTGTGAGGAGAAGAAGAAAAAGGAAGTGGAAAGATGGGAGAAGGAGCTGGAGGGGGGAAGGACTGAGGGACAATTATGGAAGGTGGTGAATAGAGAAAGGAAGAAGAGAAGGGGGCCTATTCACAATCTTGCTGGCGGATATAGATGAGGAGATGGAAAGGAGGGTGGTGGGGAAGAAAATATACACGATGGGGTACGCGGATGACATAGCGGTGCTGGCGGAAGAGGAAGAAGGAATGAGAGGGATGATGGGAAAATTGGAAAGGTATCTGGATAGGAAAGGACTGCAGCTGAACGTGGGAAAGACAAAGGTTATGAGGTGTAGAAAGGGGGGGGGTGGAAGAAGGTGACGTGGAGATGGAAGGGAAAGGTGGTGGAGGAGGTGAAAAAGTTAAATATTTGGGGTATGTGTTGATGAGGAATGGGGGGGGGGCAGGAGGCGCACATATAGGAGAGAGTGAGGAAGGGGGCAGCGGTGATGGGTCAGGTGTGGGGGATAGGAAAGAGGAGGTTTGGGAAGGACTAGGGGAGGAGCGTATGGCTCTTCGACAAATTAGTGTGGGCTACGGTCAGCTATGGAGTGAAGATATGGCGATGGAAGGGTAAGGGCAGAGTGGAGAAACTGGAGGAAAGTTATTTGAGATGGGTGCTGGGAGTGGAGAGATGCACACCAAGGTATTTGGTAAGGGAGGAGCTGCAGAGGGAGATGTTGAGAGGGAAGGCGGGGATGAGGGCATGGGGGTACGAAAGGAAGGTTGAGGAAGGGGGTGGGGGGAAGTTGGCAAAGAGGTATTGGGAGGAGATTAATGGGAGGGCAAGGTGCGGGAAAGCACTGGTGGGTTGGGAGGAGGATAGGAAGAAGTACTATGAAGGAAGGGGGTGGATATTAGAGGGGATAGAAGGAATGAGGGAAAGAGGGGAGCTGAGAGGAGAGGAGTTGGTGGGTAGGGAGAGAAGAATGTAGGAGGAGGAAAGGTGGGAAAGGATAAGAAACTCGGAGTACAATAGGTGATATAAGGTGGTGAAGGGGGTTGGGGTACCAGGGTACTTGAAGAATGAATGGGGGGAAAGCAGGTGGTAAAGGGTGGCGAGGTTTAGGCTGGGTAATGAGATGAGGGAAGGGAGGTACTGGGAGGAGGAGGAAAGGAGGAAGTGTAGGGTATGTGGATGGAGAGAGGAAACATGGGAGCATGTGTGGGAGGAGTGCATGGGGTAGGAGGAGGGTGGGTGGAAGGAGAGAGTTGTGGATGTGATGGATGACGAGGGCGGAGGGGAAGAGTGTATGAGGAGAGTGGTGGAAAGGAGAGGGGAAAAGGGAGTGTAGGAGTGAGGGAGGTAGGAATGAGAGTGAGTGGTGGCGTGCGTAAGCACGGGTCAAGGGGTAGGGAAGGGAGGAGTGCGAGGCATGCGGGCGGGGGGGGGGGGTGAGCGAGCGAGCGAGCGGGCGACTGGCGGGGAGGGAGATTTATGGTTTAAGAGGCGAGTAGGTTAAGGAAATGGATGTAAGGATTAGGTATAAGAAATAGGTTTAAGGAGTAGAGTTAAGGAATAGGTTAAGGAATAGGTATAAGGAATGGATAGGAGGAATAGGCTTAAGGAAAAAGTAGGTATCAGAGGAAGTGGAAAGGGGCGGATTGTAATCTCCAAGGGGAAACATAATAAACATACATACATACATAGTTCTTAAAACTTTAAAATTGAATTATACATGAAAGTGTTCTTGTTTTTTTTTCATTTGCTCGTGCAGTGGGGTCAATTTCTCTATCACTTCTGCTTCCATCATCTGTAAATGTAATAAAACCACATATTTTAGTTACAACATAATGTAAAACATGTAGATATAGAATGGCCCTTTGCTATACTAAGTGTAGAGACTGTAAAATGTGTCCGAACAAAATGAGAGTGCAGAAAGTCTTGTTGGAGGAACTTTAAATGCCTATGGTAATTTAGCGAAAATGAACAAAGAGATCTAATATTTTTAACGCACAATTTATTGGTGTTGGAATAAAATTAATGTACTATGTTTATTGGTGAATTGAAATATTGGTAATGGGAAACTAATAAAATTAATGAATAGCGAGGGAACTACTGTGGATTTTAATAAAGTATTAGGAATATCTTTCACAAGAGATTGAAAAGTATCAAGGGAGATGCGTTTTCAGCGTACTTTCTTCAATAATGTGACTTGCTCTACATTGTAAGCAGTGCGCTATAATTTTCTTAATTCTTAATACTACGCTAATTTGACAAATTCTGTCGATTTACCTTATTTGACAAATTTCCAGAAACTTGTGCGAAACAAGTTGCTTCTCTGTCTATCTAAACTTCTCCGGACAATCTCCAAGCCTGTGCATCCCCTTCATTTCTATGGAAGCTTGTGCGTCCCCTTCATTTGTATCCAAGCCTGTGCGTCCCTTTCGTTTCTATCTAAGCCCCTGCGTCCCCTCCATTTCTATAAACTTTGGTAATTATTTAGAAGTTTTCCGTCCTCACCGATTTTGATGACCTTGAAATATGTTCGAAACATTTCGAACAACTTTTTCCTATACATGTTACCGCCGCACGGCAGTAGTTTCCGAGATATTCGCAAAGAACTGTTTATTTATTTATTTGTTTATTTGTTTGTTTGTTTGTTTGTTTGTTTGTTTGTTTATTTATTTATTTATTTATTTCATACGGGAATAACCCATTTTGATCAATCAATACATACGATGTGCACAGACTATGTGTCTTTAAAAAGAGAGCAAAACAAAAACAGAAACCGCAACCAGGACATCCTGGCTTCAATTCGGCCTACCAAACGACGAAACCACGGAGCGCTTGAAAGCCTCAATAGAAGAGCCAAAGAGGCTAATATTGTCCGCAACATTGTTTCCGCTCATACATACCCTAGCCATTGGGTCTCTGAGGTGTAAATTGGTTCTGTAAAATTTCGTCTGGAAAAGAGGACAGCTGCGCAACAGCCTGGGCGATATACTAAAGTTAATTAACCCCAATAGGTGCGGACAGTTTATATGTCCGTTTAGAATCTTAAACAGAAAAGTTAGATCAGCTAACAGTAGGCGCTGTCGCATTGACACGAAGTTAAATAAGTGCATTGCTGGTCCATAATCATGATGGAATCTGTGCATAGGGTGCCCGATGCGAAACGACGCAAAGCGCAGAAATCTATGCTGGACTCTATCGAGTGCACCCCAGAGGTACGCCTGATGGGGATACCAAATTACAGACGCATACTCTAAATAGGGCCTAATCAATGCGTCAAAGAGTAACTTAAAGGTCCGCCTATTGGTGAACCCATGCGTGTGTCTTATGATAAACCCAAGCTGCCTGGAGGCCGCGTTAGTAACTCTGCTGACGTGACACGCGAAAGAGAACGCGGAGTCGTAGGACACTCCGAGGTCGCACACACTCTCAATACGGGATAGTTGGACAGTGTTGAGGGAGTACGGAAAAATTAACTTGCTAAGCGACCGGGAAATTCCCAGCACATGGCACTTAGAATGATTTAAGGAGAGTCTATTGCTGGTGCACCAATCTGTTAGCCGGTCAAGGTCACTCTGGAGATTCCAAGCATCTTCAGCTGAAGCAACTCGAGCAAATAACTTCAAGTCGTCAGCGAAAAACAATGGTGTAGCAAAATGAAAAGAATCCGCAAGATCATTTATAAAGATGCAGAAGAGCAACGGACCCAAGTGTGACCCCTGCGGCACCCGCGATGATGCCACTATGGGCTGAGATAGGCAACCACGAACCCTTATTACTTGAGAACGGTCGGTTAAATAACTACACAACTACCGCAGCATACAACCTTGAAACCCAAACGCCCTTAATTTATCCCGCAAGATAACATGGTCCACGGAATCAAAAGCCTTTCTGAAGTCAGTATACACCACATCAACTTGCCTACGTGCATCCAGTGCAGAAGTCACAAAATTTGAGAAAACCGCTAGATTAGTCACGGTAGATCTGCCCGGAAAAAAACCATGCTGAACTTCGGATAGGCTGCCTCTGATTAAACTGGAGAGCTTCCTTCTAGACTATCTTCTCCAGTATCTTTGGGAAGCAGCTAAGGAGAGATATGGGCCTATAATTAGCTACATCATTCTTGCCACCCGATTTGAAAATAGGCACGACAACCCCGGACTTCCAGGTGGCCGGGAAGATCCCAGAGCCAAGTGAAAGATTAAAGATAATCCATAGAGGCCTGGCTAGGCCAAAGATACACGATTTGACAAACAGAGGAGGCAGCCCATCTTCACCCGCCGATTTATTGTAGTCGAGAGCTTTGATTGCTTCAAAAACTTCAGAAAGACTAATGTCGAGTTTAGGTAAGTGTACCCCAGTATCCAGTGCCCGGACAGGACCGGCGGAAGACGAAGATGGTGAGACGTAGACCGACCTGAAATGCCTAGCAAAAAGATTCGCAGTTGCCTCATCAGAATCCGAACTCACATCACCGAGATACATGCGTGCCGGCAAGCCAGAGTCGCCCCTGCAGGAGTTCACGTGCCCCCAGAAAGACTTGACGTTGTTCGAAATATTGCCTTCGAGCTTAGCAATGTAGGAGGCATGACACTGTCTAAACAACTCCTTGCATCGTGAACCAGTTATGGCAATTAACGCGGTGACCGGCAGGAAACATGTATACCAGGTAAACTAAAAGGTTCGAGACACAGCGATCAACTTGAGGTGCTTGGTCATCTGGGGGATGTGTATATATTTGTCTCTATCCACCTCGGGGCACGAAGCGTAAAAAATTACATTCTTTTTGAAAAAAATTACTTTCTTTTTTCAATTACATTCCCACGTCTAGAAACAAATATGAACACATCCCCCAGATGACCAACCACCTCAAGTTGATCGCTGTGTCCGTTGCGTCGGAATAAAAGAATAGAAGTTTTTCGCAAATATCTCGGAAACCAAAGTCGACCGCCAAAAAGTTTAGAGGAAAAAGTTGTTCAGAATGACGTCCTTGACAACATATTTCAAGGTCGTCAAAATCCGTGAGGTTGCTCTCTATCTATACTATTACCGAAGTTTTTCGCGAATATCTCGGAAACGAAGGTCGAGCGGCGGTAACATGTATAGGAAAAAGTTGTTCAGAATCGTGTCCCCGACCATATATTTCAAGGTCATCAAAATCGGTGAGGACGGAAAACTTCTAAATAATTACCTAAACTTTACCTAAAAACTTTAATGTAAAAATAGTTGGCTGGTATAAAAACAATATATTATTTTGTAGAAACTTGTGTGAAAGAAGATGCTTCTCTGTAGAACCTTCTCCGGACAACTACCAAGTTTGTGCGTCCCCTCCGTTTCTATATGTTCTACATAAATAGTCTATTAAAAAATTTTGATGACTTACCTTGTTAATTGAGACAATAATTCAGTGCCCGGTATTGTGTAAAAATTCGTGACATTTAAAAAATTTTAACTAGTTTTGAAGAAGACCAATAAGATCATTTCGTATGTTGGCAACGGTTCGCGGTTGGCAGCGATGGCGAGTTCCCGCCTAAGAACAAAAGAGTCCGTTAAAATTCATGTGCTGTTGCTTTTGTGAAGTAGCCATGTGCTCGTGCGTTTCTTTTCAATTTATATATGTCCAAAAGAGTTCATGAGTTGTTTCTTGTGTTTTTTGCCATAATAAAATGTGTATTTCGCATAAGCCTGATATGAGAAATGTAATTATTCCCTTTACATCACTAGTTTCCTTATTTCACACTTGACAGGTTACAATTGTTTGACACTAGCTAGGTTACGTTCACCTCGACAAATCTGCTTCCTGCTAGCTGTCACGTGACAACGATTTGTTACGCGATTGGCTGAAATTGCCGAAACCTTCATGGAATCAACGATGTGGATATTGGAGACATTTCCTCTCCCTTTCATGTTCCCCTCTTGCCCACACTTGACGATGACGATTCTTAATTCTTCAGAACATAAAATTCGCCAAATTGAAACTTTGCATTGAAATATCTCAGCTCATAAGGTACGTAGGATTAAAGCGAAGGCACTTTTCTGATGTAAATCAAACCCCAGCTATCCATTAAGACCATTCAAAATCTAATCGGATCAGCCGTTATTGAGATTCGATAATCTCAGTGGTTTTGATGGCGGGTCGCGGCGTCAGATAGACACTCTGTGCTCGCGCTTCGCATATACCTATATATACTTGGCGCGAGACACTACCGTGTCACTTGATTGTTCATCCACAAGAGAAAACTTATTTTCAACTGAAAAAGCTGATCATATTCTAAAAGTCTTTATGGACCAATATAAATCGGATCAAAATCCAAACATAATATCATTACGGCAATTCGCCGGAGTAAAATACGTTAACAATCAGCTACGTGATGCAGCTGAGTTTATTACCTTTCTTTGTGATCATGAGATTCGTATTAAGAATGCAGTACAACAAGAAATTACAACGGTATTAAGATGATTAGAGTGTAATTACACAAGTGCTACTATCAGTACAAATTGTGTGGTACATTTTGCACTGCCCAAGATGTTAAAAAAAATCATTTGAATTTCAAGATATAATAAAATACAATTTCACAGGATGGAAAAATCTGAAAGATCCTTGCAATAATTGTGATAATTCAAATTCAAACACAATGAAGAAAATCGATATAACTGCTTGCAAACAAATTCTTATTGCAAAATTACATTTGTTCGACCACGATAATAGTGGAACAACAACGAAAGTGGAAAATTTAGATAATACAGCCTAATAGTTTATAATTCATTTTTCAGATGAAGTTTACAATAGTGGCAAATAAAATTACCCCGACCTTAGCAATTTGAACAGGCATAAACGTTAATGAAAAACATATTCTGGAGAAACAATGCGGATTCAAAATTAATAAAAAAAAATCAAAAGCTGATATCAGCAACTCAAAATTTATTTCCATGTTATAATTGATAATTAATTTCAAATTTATTTTTAATAGTCGGTTTAATCAGTTTTCGTTACTAATTTAGCAAACACTAGAAATAAAATAAGTTTAATGAATTTATAACACGCGTCAAATTATTTTGGGGAAAAAGTTCGCATGTTTGTATTTGTTTGAGAGTTTGATGGTACGAGCGCGATGGCACGGAAGTGAGGTTAGGGACGGTGGGAAAGTGAAGTGATTCACAGCACTTGCACTGATCGTTTGTCAATTTATTTAAAAACCGATGAGCGTCTTTGAGCCTCCTCACACTGACTTGAGCACGGTGATTAGCACGTGGTGAGTGCACGAGAACGGCGACGCCAAGCGGGTCGTTACACACGCGACTGAGCCACAATAATTAATAAGAATCGTGAGCGGAAAACAAATAATGAGCGTTGTTCTCTGTTTATACGCACTGAGTACGGCAGTGAATTTCATAGAAAAGATGAGCACAATGGTAAAGCGAAAGTAGGCAAAACTGCAAGCAACGCGTCCTTTCCTTTGCACAACGTGAACAAGAGTGGATTCAATATGGATGATGCTTCCGGTCCGTGGTGTCTCGAACCTTCTCGAGTATCGACCGACGTGGGGAAATCTGGATGGTTGATGCATAGACGTGGTGAGTGTTGATTGGTGGATCGATTGTCGATGAGTTGTGATTGGCTGATCGATTGTAGATCAGCCTGGTGTTCAGCTGCCCAGGAGGTGCTGCAGTGAGCGTGGGTGCGGTTATGAGAGGAACTAAATGAATCTCAAACAGTATTCGAACTCTTGCGCCACTGCATTGTGCGCACTTTTGCCCCCTCCCCCCTCCCACAGCTACTTTTCCATTTTTTAATCAATCCTGTTATCTGTGAGGAGAATTAAAATCTTTTATTAGCACGTTTGAATAGGAGAATTTCAGCTCTTTCTGACGACATATGAATTAAAATATTTACTGATCAATTTATAGGAATAATATTGATTCCTAAAAATGAGAATATTACATCAGAACTAACGAATTCAGTACTTAACGCATTATACGATAACAAAACGAAGCACTGCTACACAATTCGACATTGGTGACTCTACCTTGATTGACAATTAACTGTCGATCACCATTGGCAACTGCCATAACTCAAACCATGGAATTCGCATGGTGCGAACTCTTACCCGCTGTGAACTTTTACCTACCTTTACTCTACTGTACATATAATACATATAGATCGGCAATACGGTGCACATAGTTTATTTTCGTATTTGTTTAAATAAATTTATTTAAAAAAATAAATAAATTAAATTAATTTATTTAAAAAAATAAATAAATTAAATAAATTTATTTAAACAAATGGACTTTTTGAAAATCTGGTGAGTCAGTCATATTTCGCATTCAAAGACACAAAATTCGTCCATTGACACTATTCCCCTATCTCTAATAGTTCTCGAGATATTCCACAAAAATGATTTTTCAACCCTTACTTTGAACGCAGTTTTCACCCCCCCCCCCCCAAATATGAAAACGGGGAAAAATAAAAAAACACGTATTTCTTATTTTTCGGTCCTCTATAACATATCCAAAAATCAAAATGATCGGAGGCGGACACCTAAAATACTCTCCTTGTAAGTCGCCTATTGAATGAACTTTTGCCCGTTTTCGTTTTTTATTATAAGTACGCTGATTCTCTCTTTGAACCTTTTCGATTGTTTGCTTAGCCCGCTCACGTAACATATCCCGTTCTTCTTGCATTTCTCGGATGGTTTCATCCTCGATGATTCGCTTCAATTCGACATCGTCTTTCAACCGCATGACTTTTCCGATTAACAATTCAAAGGGCGATACGCCAGTGCTACGAGACATTGACGAATTAATGTACTGCTGTACCTGGTCGACAAATTTGTACCAGTTTTCGGGATTTGGTGCCTAAAGTTTTGTAAGCACGAGAATCACGATCCGATTAATGCGCTCTACCTGGCCATTTCCTCGTGGAATTCCAGTGGCGATCAGTGAATGTTTTATTTTTTCGTCGTTACAACATTGTTGGAACGCATTCGAGGTGAATGCGCTACCTCGATCGGATACAATCTGTCGCGGGTTACCGAACACGCTCGCGTGCTTAGTCAAACGTTTTATTGCTTCTTCCGCAGTCGTCGGTCTTGTCGGATATAACCACGTAAATTTTGTGAACGAATCTATCACTACCAACAAATGCACATAACTCTTTTTTGTACTCGGTATAGGTCCTAAATAATCAATATGGTACGTTTCTAGTGGAACGATGCCTTTAGGTACACTTTTTAGCCAGCCTTCTTGTTTTCCGTGTTCCCTCTTAGCAAGGATACAAGCAATACAATTTCGAACAACGTTGTCTATTTTATCTCGCATGCGCGTAAACCAAAATTCTCGTTTTAGAAGCTGTTCCACCTTTCTGGCCGCAAAGTGGCCTTTATCGTGTGTTTGTCTTATAATATCTGTTTGCATTGTTTTCGGAACTACGAAAAGTGTATCACCTCCGCAATTCTTATACAAAATGCGGTTTCTTATAACAAAGTCCTTACAGCCACCATTTCGAACTAATTGAAATATCGGTTTGAAATTATCGTCGTCACCCTGTACTCTCGCTAGTCGTGCTATTAAACTAGAATTACTTTCTTGCAATAACATAACTTCTGGGTTTCGACTGAGAGCATCGACGTGATGCATCGCTTTTCCCGACCTATGTTCTACTGTGTAATTAAAGTCCCCTAGTAGAATTACCCATCTCGCAACGCGTACACACAAATTTTTTTTATTTATGGTGAGCGCAAACGCATGACAATCCGTAACACTTTTAAACTGTATTCCGAGAAGGTACACGCGAAACTTGTTTAGTGCCTTAATTATAGCAAGTACTTCGAGCTCGTAACTCGTGTACTTCGATTCAGCTGTTGTCGTCTTCCAGCTCGCGTAGTATACTGGATGAAATAATTGATCTTGGTCAACTCGTTGACACAGAATCGCACCGAAACCTCGACTACACGCATCCGTGTGTAGTTCCGTCTCCGCGGTCGCTCGATATAACTTTCGTAACGGCTCATGATTCAATATATTTTTTAATTCGTTGAAAGCATTTTCTTGTTCGATACGCAATTGAAAAGTCGCATCTTTCTTAATCAGTTCGGATAGTGGATGTCCAATCCTTGAATATGCCCGTATAAATTTTCTAAAATAACCGGTGAGCCCTAGAAAACTTTGAATTTGTTTAATATTCGTGGAAGTTGGAATTTCATGACTGCTTGCGTTTTTTGTTCAGATGGGCGCACCGCGCCTCCCTCAATAACATGTCCAAGGTATTCGATTTTATTTTCAAGAAATCGGCATTTACGCTAATTTATGTTTAAGCCGTAATCGCTCGCCACAGCCAAGACTTAGCGTAGTCTCGCCGCGGCTTCCTGTTCACTGCGGGAAGGAATCACAAGATCGTCCAAATATGTTAATACCGTACCGTTAGAGATTAACTTTTGAAAAACTGCATTTATAAATCTTTGGAAGACTGCCGGGGAGTTACATAACCCAAACGGTGTCCTGAGAAATTCATAATGTCCATCCGACACAATAAAAGCTGTATATTTACGACTGTCTTCGCTCACAGGGACGTGAAAGGAACCGTCTTTTAAATCTAACGTACTAAACAATGTTGAATCCTGTAAACGGTCCAACTGATCTTCAATTAAAGGAAGTGGGTACCGGTCCTTAACTATTTTTTTATTTATATATCTAAAATCGTCGCAAAGACGTATTTTTTCAATTTTTTCGTCTTTTTTAACTTTTTTCTTTTTCACAAGCACCACCGAACTGGCATATTCTGATACACTAGGTCTAATGATTCCATCCCGCAATCAAACCTTGATCTGTTCATTTACTTGAGATTTTTTTACTGGTGCAAGCCTTCGAGGATGCTGGTAAACCGGCACCTCGTTTTTTAATACAATTTGAGTTAGTTCCTCGTGGTTCATAATTTGTTACAAGGTTCTGCACCTCGCTTTTAGTCAAAGGATCGCGAATGTTCGAAAAGTGTATTTGTCGCTCGCTATCCGAATCGCTCTCTGTGTCCCGTATATCGATACAAAAGATTTCTGGGACTTTGGGTGTTTCACGCGTGGTTTTTACCGATTCGTTACGCTTCGCGACTAACGCATTCTTTCCTATTAGGTGGATATTCGCATCCCTCAATAGGCCCGAACCTATCAACAAATTGTGGTTCATGCCTACGTCTGATACTACATGTATTGTTAACGAAAAATCGCTATCGTCTATTTCTACATCTGTTACAAAACTTCCCAACGTCATCATACCGTTATTACCTATGCCTTTATATGCAATTGCCGGACCCGTGAGCGATGGCGAACCCAGTATGATATATTGTTCCGCTTTCATTAAATGGAGATCGCTACCCGTATCCAGCAAAGCAATTAATCGTTTGTTTCCAATAGTTACAATTTTGTATACTTTTCGATCGCGAACCGCGGGGTTATTACATTCGTTAACTTGCTTACCACTACCCTTTTCGCACTTGGCCGCTATATGTCCATACCCTTGGCACTGGAAGCACTTGACGCCTTTTTCTTTCGTTGGACAGTCTGCCGTCGCATGATTTTGTCCTCCGCAACTGCCGCACCGCTTAACATCCTGCGAACGTTGAATTCCCGACTTCACTTTCTTTCCTGGCTTCGTGGATTCCGATCTCGTAGAATCCACCCTTGTAGATTCTGGTTTCGTAGATTGTGTCTTCGACGAAGTAGGCCTCTGACAGGATTTCATGGTCTCATACTGGGACAGTTTCTTCCTTAATGACTTGATATCGTATCTGGCATATAAAATAGCTTTATTCACAGGATCATCAGGAATTCCTTCAATAATATATTGGATTTTCGCCTCTATCTCAATATCGGCGTGACTGGCTATTTCCATCATCCGATAAGGCAGCCACATACGGTCCAGTCGGCCTGACAGGTCTGCCTGCGTAGGCAGGCCTGTGCAAGTCGGCCTGACGTCCGTACTGCCTCCACACGCTCCGCCCGGCCTGACAGGCTGGCCGGATGGTACATCCACACGCTCCGGCCATTTCAGAAAAAAATAATTATTTATTCTTTATCGTATCGATATGGAAGTGATGCCGATGGATTCCTTATGTTTTTCTGATGAAAATCATACCAAATTTCATGTAAATCGGACTATTATTAACGAAATTAGTTTCAGGTTATGGGAATGAATTCTTCATAAAATTTCCTTCATTATTTTCCGAATTACGTCATTCTTGGTGTCACTTTCATCGGCAAAACATAAGGAATCAATTGGCTTCGTTTTCGCAAAGATCTGATGAGAAATGCGGAAGTCAAAAATTTTTCTGACGTTCCTTTGGTCGAGGGTGCCGAGGTCCCTTCCTCGGTATCATATAGCAGGCAAACCTTTGGTCTCCACCACTCTAAACAGTCTCTGTCCTTCAATCTTTAGCTGTTGCGAGCCACGAGTCTCTGTCTAAACTAGCGACGATCGCGAGAAATATAGCTTGGCATTATGGAGAATAGGGAGTCTCAAGTGGCGTTCGGCCTTCAGGCCGACCGAATCGTTTTTCGATTTTACTCCGACAGGCCTGCACACTCCGGATTGCGCAAGGAAAAATAAACTTTCTGCTACCGAAATCTACTGAATGTATACTACAGGGTGATTCTCAAGCGACGCCTGTCAAAGAGATGCCGCCTGGTATCCCGTGGCGAGGACAGGATTCTACATTGCTTCACCGAATTTGATGGCTCTCGATCTTCGAAAGTGTTGGAATACATTAAAAAATCAGAAATGTCCAGGATTTCCGCATTTCTCATCATATCTTTGCGAAAACGACACCTATCGATTCCTTATGTTTCGCCAATGAAACTAACAACAATAACTACATAATTCGGAAAATAATGAAGGAAATTCCATGAAAAATCGAATTATATCATTTCTAGCTTAATTTATTAAAAATAGTCCGATTTACATGAAATTTTGCATGAATTTCATCGGAAAAACATAAGGAATCCATCGGTATCACTTCCATATCGATACGATAAAGAATAACGAATTTCTTAATACGCTGAAATGAATAAATCCGTTGAATAAATGAATACTAATGTTTAACTAAACTGTAGATTTCGTCACAATTTCTAATAGTACTATTTGGTTTTTCCTTATAATCGGAAACTAAAACTTTTCCCAACAAGCGATTTAAATCGCTTAAAGACCATTAAATAAACTCCTAAATATACAGTTTTCAAATTTGTTTATAACAATTAAGTTGAAAAAATTGAAAAAACAACATTAAATGGACGTACTGTTGTGTATGTACATGCATGCACCAGGCGAATGGGGCGAGCGCCGCGAGAGCAGCGCGATCTGCGGTCAACGCGAGTAGGCGAGCGACAGGTTGAGGTTAAGATAGTTGAAAATAAAGCGTGCCAATAAATACAACGTGGTCTTTCAATACGCCTTCCTACATACACAATACGTACCATATATTGAATTATAAATCATTGGAAAAGAATAATTTTTTCATTTGATGTTTTTTGGCGCCATTCCGATATCTTTTATAGTTTAAAAATTATACAACAATGAATGCCTGCGCAAGCCGGCCGGACGGCGTAGTGCATCCACACGGTCCAGCCCACTTGCACTGGTCTGCCTGCGCAGGCAGACCTGTCAGGCCGACTGGACCGTGTGTGGCTGCCTATAAACATATTCCTGATACGTTTCGTCATTCTGTTTCTTCGTTCGTGATAGTTCCCTATGCACTACTTTGCTGTTAATCATTTTCGCAAATTCGTCAATTAGAGATCGTCTCAACTGCTTCCAGGAAGTGGCATATTTCTCATACGACACGAACAATTTGGCTGATCCGCGTAGAAGCTTTTTTGCGTAGATGATTTTCTGGGCTTCCGACCAGCGACAAATCTTGCTCGTGTTCTCGAACTCTTCAATCCACTTACGCACATTCTGCTTCTTTTCACCACAGAATGTTTATAGTGTATCTTCAATATCTTTGAATGTAAATGGATGAGTCGCCGCAACTTCCCCATTCACGGACACGTAGTCTTCATCTCTTCCCTCACTGTCACTGTCGCTATTTTCTCCTTCGGCTTTTTCTTTATCCTTCCCCGCACCTGTTTCATCGCTCTCTTCTCCTGTCATTTTCTCACCTTTAGCCGCCCTTAGGCGGTCGCGTAACACCGCTTTGCTACCCTTGAGAGGCAAATTCAATTTTCGCAATTCCTCCTTAAGCTCTTCTATGCCAAGCGTATCGATGTCGATTTCATGCTGGTCTACAATGGTTTTGCGATACACTTACTTAACACGCTACACAACACAAGTATCGACTCACAGCGTTACTTAATGCCACAAACGCACTTTCGACTCAATTGTTCAGCACGCAGACGAGCCCCCAATTTTGTAGGAGGGAAGGATAAGCACTTGGTTAAAGTTAGATACGTTTAATAAAAAGTAATAAGTGATAATAAAAGAATGGTGTTCACGCTGGCGACTCGCGACGATCTCTGCCGCGAGAAACGTGTCGCCAGGCCTCTTTTCAAAAATATGGCAACGCAGGGCAACGCCGCGCGTCGATCGTCTTGTTGCGCATTATTAGGCCTGCTTTGATCTTGCCGCACGCGTCCGCGTAAATATTGGACTTCGCGGCCCTACATCTGTATCTCTTAAACTATATAAACAGTAATCGTATTTGCTTCTCTCAAAATTTAAGTCTTTCAAGTATTCGTCAAAACACTCATACCACGCTCTTGGGCTTTCTCTCAATCCATATAATGACTTGTCTAATTTACATAACCTTTCACTTCCATCCTCATAACCTTGAGGTTGTTTGACATAAACTTCAGAATAGACTTTCCCATTTAAAAAAGCCGTTTCCACATCCATTTGTTCGAAAAATAATCTATTCTGACAACTGATAATAACATTTTTAAGGTTTGCATTTTTGCTACGGGTGAATATATATCTTCTATAATTTCCTTTTGTTGGAAACCCCTTACTTCTATTCTCGCTTTATAATTATTTTCAGATTTTTTTTGTGTAAACCCATTTTAAATCTACTACTTTTGCATTCTTTGGTTTCTCAACTAGTTTCCATGTTTTATTCTTATTTAAACAACTCATTTCTTTATTCATTGCTTCCTTCTAATATCTAGATTCATCACATTTTATGGCGTCTTCAAACTTTTCTGAACTATTCGCACTACAAAAATTTTCATAAATACAACCACTGTAAACATAGTTATCATCAAATTTATTAGGTTTCTTTCTTTCTCTCATTGACCTTCACAGTTCAGGTTGATTCACCTTGTCTTTTTCATTGATATTTTCAGTAATATCCTCAGACCCATCCCCGTTGTTTTAGTTAACCTTTTCGTCATTTTCTTTTGTGTTCCTTATAACTTTTAAATTTTTTTCTTGTAAATCATCCTACGTATCTTGACTATTCAAACCTATACATTCAACATCCTGTTCGATAACATCTACATGCCTAGTACCAGTAATTCTATTATTAATCAGTACTCTATATCCTACGTCACTATAACCTAATAAGACTCCGAAATCTGCTTTTCTATCCCATTTGGACATCCTTTTCTCTTCAGGTACTCTTACAAAGACTCTACGTCCATACATTTTCAAGTATTTTGTATAAAGTAGTTTTTGATTAAAGAATATTTCATATGGTGTTGTGACGTCCCACTATTTTTCGCACGGTCCTAATTAACATATTCCTTATACATCCCCTCACAACTACACAACTTTCTATGAAACCCCAATTCTTAACCATTTCCCCAACCACCGGTTGGTTGGACGATGTACCTTAATGGTCCCCATCTCCAGATGATCAAATTTGAAATCCCCTTCCTCTCTTCGGCCTTCGAGGCACGAACTTTTCCCACACATTTAAATCTTAACAAGTCCCTCGCCCAAAACTCACTTCACTCGAGACCACGTCTCACCCCTCTTTACGACAAATCTAATCAAACCACCTTTCAAACCTTCCCAACCAAAATCCTCCAAAACTATCCAATGGATGGAACATCCCCTTTTCAAAGCCCCGAAAGACAAATTCCCCGTATACCGACATTTCATCGTTTTGTCTAAATACCAGCGCCGCGTGGACCACGAGCAGTCCAGTTAGTACAGCTAGTTCGGCGACATTCGCTACACCACAATCATTCCAAAATCTCTTAAAGTGTTAAATTTCTCTTCAGTGCAACGTCCCCACAAAGGATTACAAACCTTCGATATCACTGTAAGCGCTTATCATTTTGTAATTACTAATCCTATCGCTTTATATTATCTTCTTTTGCTTATGCTCATAGGTTTACATTATTTTCTTTTGTTATTAACATATATCGTTCAATTGCTACGTTTATCGCTTTATATTGCTTTCTTTTGCTTACGCTCATTGTTATAGTGCTTTCTTGCTTACTTGCATTTATATTGTTTAGCTGGCTTACGCTTATCACTTATATTGCTTCCATTTGTTATACTCACTACTTAGATTATTTTCATTGCTCGCACCAGCGATTACTAATACTAATTATCTTATGTTTATGTTATATTATCGACCACCGTTATATAAATGTTCTGTGCCAATGCTTAATGTTCAACGCATTATTGTAATATCTCTACCTATCTCACTAATAGTACATTGCTTATTCACACGCTTTTCACTAAATAACGGTTTGTTTTCCCTTAAGTTTGAATTCTCGCAATTATCTCTCGAGTACCCGGAATCCCAACCGGCCTTGCAACAGCGAGTCTCTCTTTCGAACACCGGGAGTTCTTACCAGTATTTACAACTTTTCTTTCACTCAGGATCCCGTAGGCCAATTACGAAGGCTATTTAAAAGAACTACGACGCACGCCTTTCTTTCCCCAATGCAGTAGTTAAGCCAATTATCAAGTCGTAGATACGATCCGCGAGTGTTCTAACGGGTGTCACCCGGGAGTGCGATTACTGCCTAACCTTCCCTGGTCGATTGAAGCTGCGAAGCAAGGGCTTCGTGCCAGAATCACATACCCCCAGAGCTGCGAAGCAAGGGCTTCGTGCCAGAATCGCCTACCCCTCAGTGCTGCGAAGCAAGCGCTTCGTGCCAGAATCACATACCCCCAGAGCTGCGAAGCAAGGACTTCGTGCCAGAATCGCCTACCCCTCAGAGCTGCGAAGCAAGGGGCTTCGTGCCAGAATCACCTTCCCCTCAGAGCTGCGACGCAAGGGCTTCGTGCCAGAATCACCACTCAGAGCTGCGAAGCAAGGGCTTCGTGCCAGAATCGACTAGCCCTCAGAGCTGCGAAGCAAGGGGCTTCGTGCCTGAATCACCTACCCATCGGCGCAGCGAAGCGAGTGCTTCGTGCCTGAATCTCCTACCCCTTAGAGCCGCAAAGAAGGACTTCGTGCTCAACTTCTCAATATTCCCCACAATGTCACTGTCCTAACTGCCTCGCCACCCAGGACATGACAGTGTTTTATTTCTTTCTATTGTATTAGCTATAGTTCTATTTTTCAGATACGCTGCTGCACATACTACTTCTGGCCAACAACTATTTTGTACTTTCGCTTCAGCTAACAAACACCTAGAGACATCCATAACAGACATATTGTATCTCTCGGCAGTACCATTTAATTCATGTGCGGATGGTGGGCAAGCATTTATCGAAATTCCCTTTTCTCTTACAAATTTGAAGATCGCTGAATTTAAGTATTCCGCTCTATTATAGCATCTCAATTTCTTCACTTTTGAACCTGTGATGTTTTCAACTAAAGGGTATAGCAGGATAAAATGGTCAAAAGTGGCCTTGAACCGATTTTAGCTGGCAATGCACCTTTCAATACTGTAGCATAGGAAAACATAGTACACCAAGTTTGAACCCCCTATCTCAACCAGGAGGGTAGTTATAGGGTAAATTCTAATTTTCGGTTTTTGCCATATTTTCCATATTTAGTGGTCAGCAAAAATTCTAAAAAAAATCAGAAATATTGTAGATATGATTGTGTATGATTGTGAATTTTTTCAGATTTTTTCGTTGCAAATGCTAAGTGTAAGAAACAAAAAACGCAAAAAATGTCGAAAAATGCAGATTTCGTGTTGAAGTTTTCGAGCGACTAGATTTTTAATTTTACAGTAGTTAGATATTGACATGACTATTATCTATAATTTTTTTCAGATTTTTCGGTAAGGTGCGCCGTAGTTAAAAAAATCAGAAAACGATTTTTTCGAGATATTTCGCGTGAAAACGTGATAAATACTTTCAATTTTTGCATTTCCGTCATACAGTGAATGCATTATATGATTTTTAATATCTCTACATTCGACAGAGTAATATGTAAACGAAGGGAATTAAGTTAATATGATTAATTGGAAGTGTATACGCACCATATATCATGTGGTACGTAAGAATCATTCAGCGCCGCAGTTAGCGTAGTGGTTAGAGTGTTAGGCTCCAAAACCGTTGCATACTACTCTCTTTTGTCGTAGGTTTGCACCCCACCAAGGTCCAATTTTTTTTCATGATATAAAATTTTTTCATCGTTGATTACATGACAATACAGAATACGTATCATAAGCCAATACCACACATCTATTCCATTGATAAAATATTATAAACTATCCGGAACTAGAACAATACATAGGCAGAAACACGGCGCGGCGGTGCATTTAAATTATTTTTATGGAAGCCTTATGATAAAATATTTTTAAAATACTCTAGAAACATTTTTAAATGAATATCGTGTATTGTCATGTAATCAACGATGAAAAAATTTTATATCATGAAAAAAAATTGGACCTTGGTGGGGTGCAAACCTACGACAAAAGAGAGTAGTATGCAACAGTTTTGGAGCCTAACACTCTAAACACTCCGCTAACTGCGGCGCTAAATGGTTCTTTCGTACCATATGATATATGGTGGGTATACACTTCCAATTAATCATATTAACATAATTCCCTCCGTTTACATATTACTCTGTCGAATGTACAGATATTAAAAATCATATAATGCATTCACTGTATGACGGAAATGAAAAAATTGACAGTACTTATCACGTTTTCACGCGAAATATCTCGAAAATATCGTTTTCTGAATTTTTTAAATGTGGCGCACCTTACCGAAAAATCTGAAAAAATTGGAGATAATAGTCATGTCGATATCTAACTACTGTAAAATTAAAAATCTAGTTGCTCGAAAACTTCAACACGAAATCTGCATTTTTTTACATTTTTTTGCGTTTTTTATTTCTTGCACTTAGCAGTTGCAACGAAAAAATCTGAAAAAATTCACAATCATACACAATCATGTCTACAATATTTCAGATTTTTTTAGAATTTTTTCTGACCACTAAATAGGGAAAATATGGCAAAACTGAAATTTCGATTTACCCTATAACTACCCTCCTGGTTGAGATAGGGGGTTGAAACTTGGTGTACAATGTTTTCCTGTGCTACACTATTGAAAGGTGCATTGCCAGCTAAAATCGGTTCAAGGGCACTTTTGACCATTTTATCCTGCTATACCCTTTATGTAATCTACAAAACTGTCATGAACTTCACGTTCTGACTTTATCGTGTAAATCTTAGCTAACTTACTGTAATCATCTATGAAAGTTAAGAAGTACTTTTCACTATTAAAACCTGTTGTGGCCTGTGGCCCATTTAAATCTGTATGTACCAATTCTAAAATATCGTTAGCTTTAGTTCTATTACTCTCGAACGGTAAATTATGCATTTTATTTTTAATACACGTAGCACACTTTAAATAATCAGACTCTACCACTTCGAATAAACCCTCTAGCACATGATTTGTACACATTGTATTTAAATAACTAAAATTTATGTGTCCTAAAATTCGATGCCACTTTTCGTTTGACGTCATACTTTTAACAGTTCTCATTGCCATGTTTGATTCTTTTTCCTCGTCAATATAACTATACATTTTATACAAACTACCTTCTTTCCATGCTATCGCAATCAGTTCGTTAAATGAATTATAAACCTTAGATGTATTCTCTGTGGAAACTATCTTATTATTATTAGTTATTTTTGCATAGCTTATCAAATTTCTGTACATTTTTTCTATAAAGAAAACGTTTTCCATTTTAATTTCTATCTTTCCATTAAAAACTTGAAACTTACTTATAAAATTTCCTACTTTCGTTGCTTCCAATATTGTACCATCACCTATTTTGACATTTACAGGTACTTTCAAAATTATCGAATCACTATAATATTTGTCGTCGTTTATTACATGGTCTGTACAACCACTGTCTGAGAGCCAATCTATCCTGCCGTTATGCTTTACAATATTTTCTTTGTCCGCTGACATAACATCAACTTGTGGCAAAAATGAATTTCCACTTTTCTGATGATCATCACTACTCGAATCGTGTTGCTCGCCTCGTCCGCGTTGCCAGTGACTGCCGCCGCCACGACCGCCACGTCTGCCATGTCCATTGAAATTTCCTCGACCTGCGCCTCCTCGCTGTGGAATCTGATGACCTCGGCCACCGCCTCTCCATGCACCCCCTCCAGATTTTGTGTATTCCGGACAGTTGTATTTAAAATGTCCAGCCTTTCCACAACTGTAGCACGTTTTATCTTGTGTATTCGTTGTCCTTTTCTCACATTTAAAAACATTTGATTTCGTGTTTGAACTTGTATCAGGCACTTTCGTTTCGGCCATTTTAATCTTATTTCTCACGTAATCTGTGGTTTGTTCTTCTTCTTTTAAAACGTCAATCAAATCGCCAATGTGACTCAGAGATTTCGACAATGTCTTTAGCACAGGCATGGAACTAAAGTGAACGCAGCGGCCGTTTTTCGGAGGCAACGCCTCCTTTCTCCCGCCGCGCGTCTTTGCCCCCGCGGCGGGCCCAGGAGCTTCGAGCGCCTCAGACCCGTACCATATGAACCGCGCGTGGCGCATTGACAAAACAAAAACGCATCGACCTAATCGTGCTCTCTGGGTCGATGTGGAAACCTATTGATACAATGTCGCCCCAATGCGCCACGCGCGGTTCATAAGGTACGGGCCTGAGGCGCTCCACGAACCTACGCCCGCCGCGGGGGCGAAGACGCGCGGCGGGAGAAAGGAGGCGTTGCCTCCGAAATATGGCCGCTGCGTTCACTTTAGTTCCATGCCTGCTTTAGCATATAATTTAACTTTTTCATTTAATTCATTTACTGCCTTTTCGAAATCATTGAAAAATTCTGTAGAATTATTGTAGCTTTTCAGTCTTATATTTTCTAATTTATTTCTGCAAATTATCTGAAGTGCTGTTGATTCTTTTAAATACGTTTGGTCAAATTTACTTATTATTTCATAAGCTGTTTCTTTGTCACTTCACTATTGTCTTCGTATATGCTCGGTTGGTGCAACCGATACGGGCTTGTCGCCCTCCCCACCACTTCTGTCTCACTCTTGTCCGGCGAAGGCGAGAGCGAGATGGAACGAGAGTGAGCGAGAGCCATTGAAAGCGAGCGAGGACGGAACGAGATAGGCGACGCGTGAATGTTTTGTCCCACTCCGTGTTTCGAGCGCCGCGACACTCCGTCCTTTGCATGCGCGACGGGCGTGCGCGATGGTTGCAAGCACTTACGGCAGCACGGGAACCGCTTCGCAAAATCTTGACGCAGGCCCCCCTCAAGTTTTTTTGCGCCCTATGCAAATTTGTTCAATTGAGCCCTTTATTATAATACATTTATTTGAGATTATTTATGCCTTTACTCTGCAACATTAGGCAGCTACTAGGGCGTAAGGATGACAAGAGGTGCAAAATGGTTTTTTCATTGTTGGCATTGTTGAAAATAAATTGTTAAATGAAATACTACAAATTGTACTACAACGGTTTTAAACTACGGATAATAATTCAGAGTAAGGTCACCAATAATCTCAATTAAATGTATTATAATAAAAGCGGAATTTAGCCAGTTCGCCTAAGGCGCAAAAAAGATTCGTGCCGTGTCTGGCTATCTGATCTTCGCCCGCATGCGTCGAGCAGTCACGATTCTATCAGAGCGCTCGCGTCGTCGCGCATGCACGCCGCGCATGCAAAAGCGTTCCATCTCGCTCCCCCCTTCGGCCAGAAAGAAGCGAGAAACGAACACTCGGAATTAGGGATCTGTACACGATAGGGGATCAACGCTGGTCACTACCAGCGAGCAAATACGGAGACAATACTGTAATTAATTCCATTTGTTTATTTGAAATTGCGCTATATATATATGTAGTTTATAGCCCGTAAGTCTTTTTCGTCTCAATCATCTTTGTCCGTCGTTGCTTTTGTTCTTGAAACTACCACTTCACATTTTTTTCATTTTCAAGTACGTTAATATTCTTTCTTTCCAGCTGCCATAATCTTGTCCATCCACCACCGGTATCTTTATGTCTTACATTTTCTTCGAATTTCTTGTTTGGATCCAGCTTTAAATTTCACACGCAAAATCTGATTTTTCCTTTATCACGTCGGGCTATTTCCTGGAATCGCGAGTTCAACACGACAAGGATCCTGGCCGATGCAAATTCCAATGACGAGACATTTGTGCGCTGTCGAAGTCAAAGGGTACTCGCGTCCCAGGATGCCAATGTTTCTTCGTCTCGGTGGTTGAGACGTGGACGCTGATGCATCGCTAGAAAAAAAACGCATGTTCATTGCGAGATTCGGCTGATCCACCTTGTTTCGCGTATATGAGCGTTCGGGACAAAACTCATAGCTTCCGAACTGATCAGTTTTTGACCTAAGTACCCTAATACTTTTTTAAAGAGAATATAAAGATGCATCGATAGGCGTATGAAAAATATGCAGTTCCATTAAAAAAGAGGCGATTTTGATTTTTTATAGAATAACAAATTTTATATTAATTTTTATTTTTGCAATTTATTGTCAACTGAATATTGACTCCCTTTTGTTGACATTTATTTTTCATCATTTCCACAGAAATACCTAGAAACCGTTGCGGTCGTTTTACATATATGGATTTGGGTGACAAATGTCATAACTTCGTACACATTTAAAATTTTTCTTGTATTTGGTTTGTAATGTTCTGTACGCAGTACGTAAAATACAAAAAATAACATATTAATAAAAAAAATTAAATAACAATATAAATAATAATAAAAAGAAAAAAATTTATTTGTCATATTAAATCAGAATCGAACTCGAAGCATGTGTCTGGTTTTGTATTTGACGATTCGCAATAATTTGAATCATCTATTATCATGTATTTTATTTTATTATGTCCACCGGGCGTAATACGCGCCTGAGCGGTGAAAGTCCTCATAATTTCGGCTATTTTTTCCATTTCGAGCAAATTTGGGAAATTGAAATTGACGTAAATATAATGTTTAATGTTCAATAAATTAATATGGAAAAAATCACGGAGGTACTTTTTGGTACTTTTCTTACAACTCAAGTCAAAGACGATACATGAAAATGTCGAGGACAAAAAAAAGTATTATCAAAAATCACAAAAAAAAGAAAATAGTATACACGAAAAAGTCGAGGAAAAAAAGAGTATTATCAACAAATAAATATAAAAAAAACACAAAAAAAGACAAAGAAACATGAAAAAGTCAAGGACGAATAAAGTATAATTAACAAAAAAATATAATCACATAAATAAAAAATAAAAAATATAATTACAATATAAAAAAAGATGTGAAATCAAAATGAGCTGCAAGTACATCACAAAAAAAAGAAAATAATATAATTACAACATAATAAAAGATGTGAAATCAAAATGAACTGCAAGTACATCACAAAAAAAAAGAAAATAATATAATCACACAAAAAAAGAAAATAATATAATCACACACAAAAGAAAATAATATAATTACAATATAAAAAAGGATGTGAAATCAAAATGAGCTGCAAGTACAGCACAAAAAAAAGAAAATAATATAATTAGAATATAAAAAAAGATGTGAAATCAAAATGAGCTGCAAGTACATAAAGGTACTTTCCAACTGCGCTTAAGATGACACAACTACATATACACAGCTAAAATGCCGTGTTATTCCATTACTCATATCGCGGACATTTTAATTAACCCATCAACAAGAATCCCATTTAAAAACATTGTCGTAAATTAATACCCATCAAAAAGAATCCCATTTAAAAACATTGTCGTAAATTAATATTAATTTATTAATGTTCTATATTAAACTTTACAAAAATAATGATATACATCAATTGCGCCAATTATCACAATGGCTATTTATACAAAGAAAAGATCACAATGGTACAATGAAAAAATGTATTAAATAATATGAATCAGATATATTTTTATACAAATAAATATTTTAATACGAATAAATATTTTATTCAAAATACTTGACGCTGCTCTCCGAATTGGTGTTGCTAAACTGAATAAATATGTATAAATTGCAATAATCTTTTTCTTTCTTTCTTCGCGTGCGTTCGCGGATGTGTGTATGTGCATATGCTACGAATGGTATTCGAATTAAATATATGTAGAATAACTCTGACAGCGTTTCTAATACTCGTATGTATATGTATATGTTTATGTATTTTAGATCGCAGCGCCAAGTATTTTGAATAAAATATTTATTCGTATTAAAATATTTATTTGTATAAAAATATATCTGCTTAATATTATTTAATACATTTTTTCATTGTGCCATTGTGATTTTTTCTTTGTATAAATAGCCATTGTGATAATTGGCGCAATTGCTGTATATCATTACTTTTGTAAAGTTAAATATAGAACATTAATAAATTAATATTAATTTACGACAATGTTTTTAAATGGGATTCTTTTTGATGGGTATTAATTTACGACAATGTTTTTAAATGGGATTCTTGTTGATGGGTTAATTAAAATGTCCGCGATATGAGTAATGGAATAACACGGAATTTTAGCTGTGTATATGTAGTTGTGTCATCTTAAGCGCAGTTGGAAAGTACCTTTTTGTACTTGCAGCTCATTTAGATTTCACATCTTTTTTTATATTGTAATTATATATTTTTTTCTTTTTTTTTGTGCTGTACTTGCAGCTCATTTTGATTTCACATCCTTTTTTATATTGTAATTATATTATTTTCTTTTTTGTGTGATTATATTATTTTCTTTTTTTTGTGATGTACTTGCAGCTCATTTTGATTTCATATCTTTTTTTTTATATTGTAATTATATTATTTTCTTTTTTTTTGTGATGTACATACAGCTCATTTTGATTTCACATCTTTTTTTATATTGTAATTATATTTTTTATTTTGGAGATTTGAGGATGGCAGGAAAGGAAATCGTTGGAAGCGATGCAGGAAAGATTTATCCGGTGGGTGCTAGGAGTGGAGAGGATAACGCCAGGGTACATGGTGAGGAAAGAGACCGATAGACTGAAGTTGAGGATAAGGGCAGGAAGAAGGGCGTGGAATTTTGAGATAAGGCTAGAAGAGGGAGGGGGGAGTGGGTGGGCGAGAAAGTGTTGGGAGGAAGTAAAGAAGAGAGAGAACAAAGAAGGTAGAGTGTCCGCATGGGAGGAGGAGAGAAGAGAGTTCTATAAGGAAATAGGAATGGAGGTACAGGAGGTGATTAGATTAAGGGAAAGAGGGAGGGAGGGATATGAGGAGATAGAGAAACGATATAGAGAGAGACGCGAAAGGCAAACATGGGAAAGAATAAAGGAGTCCAAGTATAATAGATGGTACAAGTGGACGAGGGGGGAAGGGTTACCAGAATATCTGGAAAAGGGCTGGAAGGAGGAGAGATGGAAAAGGATAGCAAGGTTCAGATTGGGGAACGGGGTGAGAGAAGCAAGATACAGGGAGGAAAGAGGAAAAAGGCTATGCCGAGTTTGTGGGAATGAGGAGGAAACGTGGGAGCATGTATGTAAGCTGTTCAAATACCCGGAAAAGTCGAAGAACCGAGCCGAGCCAGGTACCCGAAAAAACCGAGCGGCTTGAATAGAACCAAGTACTTGGATTTTTTTCAAGCGGCCCGAAAGAAACCGGGCGGATTGGATAGAACCGAGCGGCTCGGACAGAACCGAGTACTTGAATTTTTCCAAGCGGCCCGAAAGAAACCGGGCGGATTGGATAGAACCAAGCGGATTGAATTTTTCCAAGCAACCCGAAAGAAACCGGGCGGCTTGGAAAGTAAGCGAGCGGGCCGTAAGAAACCGGGTGGCATGGAATGAAGCGAGAATAAATGAGAAAGACCATGATTCTAGTGTTCATTAATAAAATATCTACAATGTAGCATACGGATTTGAGAAGAAATAATTTATTCTACAAATGAGAGCAAGGTGAATATCACTATTCATTTTTTATCTAACAAGGCAAACTTAAAACATTTATTATATATGAATGGGTTATCGTATAAAAAAAATGATAGGCTACGTTTTAGGTAACATCATTAAGAATATATGTACCAACCTTGAAATAAATCGGACAAATAGTTTTCGATCTGCTCCAACTTCTATCGGACCGCTCGCTTCATTCCATGCCACCCGGTTTCTTACGGCCCGCTCGCTTACTTTCCAAGCCGCCCGGTTTCTTTCGGGTTGCTTGAAAAAAATCCAAGTACTTGGTTCTATTCAAGCCGCTCGGTTTTTTCGAGTACCTGGCTCGGCTCGGAAACCGAGTCCCGGATTGGTTCGGATTTCAAACTACCCGAATATTCAAGTACTCGTACAGCTCTACATGTATGGGAAAGGTGCAGGGAAAGGGGTGACGTAGGTAGTTGGCAGGATAATGTAACGGAGGTGTTAGGCGAAGAGGGGGGAGGAGAAGAGTGGTTAAGAGCACTGGAAGAAGACAGGAATAGGCCAAAAGGGGGAGAAAAGGGAGAAGAGAGAGAGGGGGAGCAAGGATGACAAAAAGAGAGAGAGGGGGAGCAAGGATGACAAAAAGAGAGAGATAGGGTGAAATGAAGGGGGGAAAGGGGGAGGAAAGAAGTGAATGGAAAGGAGGAAGAGAGGAGAAGGGCGAAAGGCAGAGAGTGAATGTGGAAACGGGGGGAACGAAGGATGAATGTGGAAAGAGTAGCACAGGGTACAGAGGAGGCGGGGGAGAGAGCGATGCGTGGGGGGGAGAGAGAAAGAGAGAAAGAAAAAAAAACGGATGGTGGGACATGCGGGAGGTAGAAAGCGGCGAGCGGAGAGGTGTAAATATAGAAGTAGTTAGGAATAATTGTAAGGAGTAGCTTTAAGTCGAGTTAAGTAGATTTAAGTAGTGTTAAGAAAAGAAAATGTAAGGAGGGAGATGGATGTTCTTGTAAAGGTGCAGTTAAACATGTGCAACAGCGCGCATTTGCGCGGCGAACACTTAAAATTTCCTACGGTACGAGGTCCTACGTTGCGCGCCGAACCATAAAAATCGACCCTTGTAATGGTATTCTGCATCGCGCATTGCACATGTTTAACCGTGCCTTAACCCGAAAGGGAGTCAATAAACACATACATACATATTTTTTATTTATGTGATTATATTTTTTTGTTAATTATACTTTATTCGTCCTTGACTTTTTCATGTTTCTTTGTCTTTTTTTGTGTTTTTTTTTATATTTATTTGTTGATAATACTCTTTTTTTCCTCAATTTTTTCATGTACACTATTTTCTTTTTTTGTGATTTTTGATAATACTTTTTTTTGTCCTCGACATTTTCATGTACTTGGCGTATTTTTTACTTTGTTAAAGTTTTTTTTGGGATCTCACTTCTTTTTACAAAGCTAATTCATGTACTTGGCGTAATTTATTTACTTTTTTAAACTTTTTTAAGTTTTCATTTGCTCGTGCAGCAGAGTTACTTTCTCTTTCAGCTGTTGAAATTCTCTTCATCTGCATCGTTAACTGAAAAATAGGACAAATTTACTAATTATTTATAAATTATCACACGTGCTCACATTGAATGAATAATTGCGTATGCAAAACCCTACCTGAAAATTTGTGCGTACATAGTCCAACGTAGATCACACTGCATCATCTTCTGCTTTGATTATCTGTAAATATATACCCCATAAAAAAACTTCAAAAGGTAAAAAAATTACGCCAAGTACATGAAAAATCAAATATATCACAAAAAATAGAAGGTAATAATAAAATCACAAAAAAATAGAAGACAATATACAATCCCCCAAAAAATAGAACAAAATATATAATCACAAAAATAGAAGATAATACACAAAAAAATAGAACAAAATATACAATCACAAAAAAATAGAAGATTATAATAATTACAAAATAAAAAAAAGGTGTGAAATCAAAATGAGCTGCAAGTACATAAAGGTACTTTCCAACTGCGCTTAAGATGACACAACTACATATACACAGCTAAAATGCTGTGATCATACATTCCATTACTCATATCGCGGACATTTTTTAATTAATCCGTCAAAAAGAATCCCATTTAAAAAAAATTGTCGTAAATTAATAACTTTACAAAATTAATAATATACCAAAATTACGCCAATTACAAGAATGGCTATTATACAAAGACAAAATTGTATTAAATAATATTAAGCAGACATATTTTTATACAAGTAAATATTTTAATACGAATAAATATTTTATTCAAAATACTTGGCGCTGCACTCCGAATTGGAGTTGCTAAACTGAAATAAATATATATAAATTGCATTAATCTTTTTCTTTCTTTCTTGTGCGTGCTTTCGTGAATGTGTGTATGTGTGCGGGTGCATATGCTACGTATGATATTAGAGTTAAATATATGTAGAATAGATCTGACTGCGTTTCTAATATGTATATGTATATATATGTTTATGTATTTTAGATTGTAAGGGAGTTATTATAAATTATTATTACTACTAAAACAATTAACATTTTTTCGGTTCCGCAGCGCCAAGTATTTTGAATAAAATATTTATTCGTATTAAAATATTTACTTGTATAAAAATATGTCTGCTTAATATTATTTAATACAATTTTGTCTTTGTATAATAGCCATTCTTGTAATTGGCGTAATTTTGGTATATTATTAATTTTGTAAAGTTATTAATTTACGACAATTTTTTTTAAATGGGATTCTTTTTGACGGATTAATTAAAAAATGTCCGCGATATGAGTAATGGAATGTATGATCACAGCATTTTAGCTGTATATGTAGTTGTGTCATCTTAAGCGCAGTTGGAAAGTACCTTTATGTACTTGCAGCTCATTTTGATTTCACACCTTTTTTTTATTTTGTAATTATTATAATCTTCTATTTTTTTGTGATTGTATATTTTGTTCTATTTTTTTGTGTATTATCTTCTATTTTTGTGATTATATATTTTGTTCTATTTTTTGGGGGATTGTATATTGTCTTCTATTTTTTTGTGATTTTATTATTACCTTCTATTTTTTGTGATATATTTGATTTTTCATGTACTTGGCGTAATTTTGTTACTTTTTGAAGTTTTTTTATGGGGATCTCACTTCTTTTTACAAAGATAATTGGCATAGTAGGGACAGATTTTAGATAATTTTTATTGGGGAAAAAAAAAGTGGAAAATTTGAAATCGACCGGAAGACGGGAAACCGGGTCTCATCGCATTTGAATTTTTTTTTGTAATCGTTTTTCTCCATTGTAGTATATCGTTAATATACATGTTTATATATGGTTGAATTGGTCTTTTTACACTCTGTAATAATATAGAATCAAAGTATAAGATTACTTGAAAAATTATGACCTTGAAATCTCGTAAATTTACCGTAAAAAAACATCTTTCGTTGTAATTATTTTTACCATGTCAAACAGTACAACTTTTGTCTAAGGAATTTTTTTCATATATATAAATAAAAGATTTCAAAATTTTAATGAAATAACCGATACTTTCGTTAAGAATACACTGTTCCAACAGATTTTATAAATATGGATTCTCTAGAATGGAAAAGTGATCCCAATTATAATATTGGATTAAATATAGTAAATAATTTAGCAGTAAACGATTCGGCCGAACGAGCAGTCAAACTCATGCAAAAGTTCAATTGTAACTATTCAACAGCCATCTGGACTTGTAACATTCAATACACGTTTCTTATAAATTTTCGTACGCTGAATACGAATTCGCAAACCGTTTTTCGCCAACATCCTCCGTTTTCGAAAAATTAGTTTATTTAAAAAAAAAATGCAAATTTTCAACTTGAACGTCTTGCGTATCGAAATAGTAATAGTTATTCGGTTGCTTGTTCCGTCAAAATTATTTTATAAACCTTCGGGAACACAACGATATAAGTTATTATTGCATTATTACTATTTAAATATATTTAAACCACGATCAAAGAAAAAATGCACCCGAAACGCAACAATTTTTGCAGATATCTGTCAATTTATTTTAAAAACTAAGAGTCTAGAAGAAAATCTGACTACTCCACGCGATGCAGCAGACATTTTTCCTTCGGAAAACATTAACAAAAGTGGTAGGTCACATTTCGTTTTCAATAACTGAGCGAAATAGTTTGGCAAAACGTATGGCGCCGACAGTGGTAGTCGCGCGCGTGTAAGCGAATAGGCCCCTTTACACGGTCGGTCTTGCGCGCGGTCCGGCCCGCGGGCCGGCGCGTCACACGCCGCGCGGCACGCAAAAGTACGTGAAGCCGGATCGTGGCGCTCCTTCGCGCGGGCCAGAAGGTCGTACCCGTCACTACTTAGAGACAACGAGTTCGGGCTCCCATTTCTACGTCGACTCCACATGCTTTTTACACGATCCACCGCAGTGGTGTACTACTTGTTCGATGTATATCATCGATCTGCGAAACGATCGGCAAGACACGATCGCGATATACGTTCGCGAAAAGTATCTCAAATTCCTCTATATACCAGGCTTATAGAGGATATCATAAATGCTGTTACTGTAGGGTACACTGAAACATCTGTTTTTAGGAAGCTACATTTGGTTGACCTGAAGGTGCTATAAATTCTGGAAATGGTTTATAACTCAGTTATAACGACTGTAAAATTTTACAAGGGTACTTTAAAAAATGTCCAAATGTTTCCCCGGCAATGCGATGGCAAATGAAATTGCAGTTAACACATTCACTGTTGTGACGATCATAATTATTACTATCAACGGCAATAATTACCATGTCACTGCTTGTTTTAATATAAAAACTAATATTGATAGACAATAAATACATATAGGTATGCAAGTGATTTTATATCTAAGATAAATGATGAAGAGATGTAATATGCAAGATGTCTTGAAGAAGGGGGGTAGTCTTCTGATTGCTCGTGATGCAGGTCAAATTTTTCACCCACGCTCTTGCGTGGCACGCAGCAAGAAAGCATCACAGTCCTGCCCGCGCGCCAGAAACCGCCACGGTCCTGCCCGCGCGCCAGAAAGCGCCACGGTCCTGCCCGCGCGCAAACCTCGAATCCAGAAGAGTTTGCATAAGAGACAGAAAAGGTAGATAGAAAAGGAGAAAACGATACTTGAAACCAGGCTCGTGGCGCGCCTCAGGATTTCCGACAGTGCGGACAAGTCTGAGGCGCGCGACGAGCCTGGCAGCCGTGCCTAGATGGGTTTCGAGGACTTCGACCCTCGAGACCAGGGGGGCCGTACCATGTTGCCCCCTAAGACGTGGCGAATGAAAAATTCTACATTTCGCACCGGATCTTGGCGAAAGTGACGTGGATCGTTTCCTTATGTTTTTCCGATGAAAATGGTCCAAAAACGACACAAATCGGATTGTAAGTAAGGAATCTTCATAATAAATTGATTTCCATAACTTCGTTAAAAATAGTCCGATTTACATGAAATTTGGTATAATTTTCATTTGAAAAACGTAAAGAATCCATCGGTATCACTTCCATATCGATACGATAAAGAATAAAGTATACAGTTTTTCTGAAACAGGTATGAATCCTTGGCCGACCGCAGCGAATCGAGGTCGGCGACACACAGTCGAGGGTGAAATATTCGTTACAGCGTATTAAGAAATTCTTTATTCTTCGTCGTATCGATATGAAAGTAACACTAGTGGATTCCTGGCGTTCTCCCAATTAAAATGATCACAAATATCATGCAAATCGGACTACTTTTACACAAACAATACAAATTATAAAAGGAGTAGGCATTTCGTGGTCCGAACGATGACCAGAACGAGCAAAGAACCTAATAAAAAGAGAATAAATATAAGGAAAGTAACCGTAATAAACGTACTAATGGACTAATTTTTGTACCTGATATCGCCAGAAACGCCAGTACGTTTGCGCACGCGGAGTCCCGCCTGCGCTGTCCTCCCTTCAAATTACAAACGGATCCCTTATCGCTCGAGTATAAACACGACATATTTGTTTGCATGGTTACAAACTTCGTCCATTAGCTATCCGAATAGAGTGATGGATACACAAAAGTACAACTTTCATACTAAACTACGTCTTTGCCATATTTATTTTTTCTGTCTCTTCAGATACCGATGGATTCTTTACGTTTTTCAAATGAAAATTATACCAAATTTCATGTAAATCGGACTATTTTTAACGAAGTTATGGAAATCAATTTATTATGAAGATTCCTTACTTACAATCCGATTTGTGTCGTTTTTGGACCATTTTCATCGGAAAAACATAAGGAAACGATCCACGTCACTTTCGCCAAGATCCGGTGCGAAATGTAGAATTTTTCATTCGCCACGTCTTAGGGGGCAACATGGTACGGCCCCCCTGGTCTCAAGGGTCGAAGTCCTCGAAACCCATCTAGGCACGGCTGCCAGGCTCGTCGCGCGCCTCAGACTTGTCCGCACTGTCGGAAATCCTGAGGCGCGCCACGAGCCTGGTTTCAAGTATCGTTTTCTCCTTTTCTATCTACCTTTTCTGTCTCTTATGCAAACTCTTCTGGATTCGAGGTTTGCGCGCGGGCAGGACCGTGGCGCTTTCTGGCGCGCGGGCAGGACCGTGGCGGTTTCTGGCGCGCGGGCAGGACTGTGATGCTTTCTTGCTGCGTGCCACGCAAGAGCGTGGGTGAAAAATTTGACCTGCATCACGAGCAATCAGAAGACTACCCCCCTTCTTCAAGACATCTTGCATATTACATCTCTTCATCATTTATCTTAGATATAAAATCACTTGCATACCTATATGTATTTATTGTCTATCAATATTAGTTTTTATATTAAAACAAGCAGTGACATGGTAATTATTGCCGTTGATAGTAATAATTATGATCGTCACAACAGTGAATGTGTTAACTGCAATTTCATTTGCCATCGCATTGCCGGGGAAACATTTGGACATTTTTTAAAGTACCCTTGTAAAATTTTACAGTCGTTATAACTGAGTTATAAACCATTTCCAGAATTTATAGCACCTTCAGGTCAACCAAATGTAGCTTCCTAAAAACAGATGTTTCAGTGTACCCTACAGTAACAGCATTTATGATATCCTCTATAAGCCTGGTATATAGAGGAATTTGAGATACTTTTCGCGAACGTATATCGCGATCGTGTCTTGCCGATCGTTTCGCAGATCGATGATATACATCGAACAAGTAGTACACCACTGCGGTGGATCGTGTAAAAAGCATGTGGAGTCGACGTAGAAATGGGAGCCCGAACTCGTTGTCTCTAAGTAGTGACGGGTACGACCTTCTGGCCCGCGCGAAGGAGCGCCACGATCCGGCTTCACGTACTTTTGCGTGCCGCGCGGCGTGTGACGCGCCGGCCCGCGGGCCGGACCGCGCGCAAGACCGACCGTGTAAAGGGGCCTAATTGGTGCCTTTACACGGACGTTCTTTTGGGACACTTTTGCGCGCCACACGCCAGCGCGGCACGCATTTGGCGTGGCGTGCCGGAACGTCGCAGGCCAGAAGATCGTACCCGTCACTACTTAGAGACAGCGAGTTCGGGCTCCCATTTCTACGTCGACTCCACGTGCTTTTTCCAGGAACCAGCGCAGTCTTGTATTGTGTACTACCTGTTCCATGTATATTATCGATCTGCGAAACAATCGGCAAGACACGATCGCGATACACGTAGGTTCGCGAAAAGTATACGAATTCCTCGATATACCTGGCTTATAGAGGATATCATAAATGCTTTTACTGTAGGGCACACTGAAACATCTGTTTTTACGAAGCTACATTTGGTTTACCTGAAGGTGCTATAAATTATGGAAATGGTTTATTACTCAGTTATAACGACTGTATTGCGATCTGCATTCTTCTTGCAGACGAAAAGTTTCCACCTCATCGGAAGTTCTTGCTAGCATCTTGTGCGCAGTTAGAAGTGTGGCGCGCCGGAATTCCACGTTCTTGCGTGCGAGTAGAACCGTTGTCAGGCGTGGCGCGTCCAAAAAAGTGTGGCGCGCTTGAATTTTCGTCCCACGCAAACCTCGACTCAAGAGGCAGCCCTACCGATAAGCCGTGCCTCGATGGGTTTCAAGGACTTCGACCCTCGAGCCCAGGGGGGCCGTACAATGTTGCCCCCTAAAAAGTGACGAATCAAAAATTCTACATTTTTAATCGGATCTTGGCGAAAGTGGTGTGAATCGTTTCCTTATGTTTTCCCGATGAAAATGGTCCAAAAACGACACAAATCGGATCGTAATTAAGGAATCTTCATAATAAATTGATTTCCAAAATTTCGTTAAAAATAGTTCGATTTACACGAAATTTGGTATAATTTTAATTTGAAAAACATAAGAAATGCATCGGTATCACTTCCATATCGATACGCGTGTACACGTGCATCGAAATTCACGGATCGTAGTATCCGTGTACCCGTGTACTGAAATTCACGCGTATTCATGTATCGAAATATACGGTTTCACGTGTATTAAGATATCCATATTTAATTTTTTAACTAACTATCCGAATGTTTAGATTTTACGCAAATACTTTGCGATAGGTAGGTACAGACATAATTTACTAGGTTGCAGATGAAAATAAATAACATCATGATTTTGGTTAATAAAGTTTAATCTATTAATCGTATATTAATCTATTTGAGACAACTACAACAACTGATTTTATGCTAACAGTGCGCATATGAGTTTTGTAAGGCGCTCTATTTGAAGCACTATAACTCCGGATATAACCACTATTTTTGCATACAATTTTTTTTTCATATTCCCTAAAGATTGACAAATGAAGCCACAAAGCTGGAAGTAAATATATTTAATTCTTTGGTTTGAAAAAATTCTCTTTCACTTCCTACCGCCTGTAGCGGCTCGAAGAGTCTTGGCTGCCAGGCGCGCCGCGCGCCTCAGAATTTTCCGCACTGTCGGAAATTCCACGCGCCACGCCAAACCCTTGGTTTCAAGTGCCGCTTTCCTTTTCTAACTACCTTTTCTGTCTCTTATGTAAACTTTTCTGAAGTCGAGGTTAGCGCGCCACACTTTTTTGGACGCGCCACGCCTGACAACGGTTCTACTCGCACGCAAGAACGTGGAATTCCGGCGCGCCACACTTCTAACTGCGCACAAGATGCTAGCAAGAACTTCCGATGAGGTGGAAACTTTTCGTCTGCAAGAAGAATGCAGATCGCAATACAGTCGTTATAACTGAGTAATAAACCATTTCCATAATTTATAGCACCTTCAGGTAAACCAAATGTAGCTTCGTAAAAACAGATGTTTCAGTGTGCCCTACAGTAAAAGCATTTATGATATCCTCTATAAGCCAGGTATATCGAGGAATTCGTATACTTTTCGCGAACCTACGTGTATCGCGATCGTGTCTTGCCGATTGTTTCGCAGATCGATAATATACATGGAACAGGTAGTACACAATACAAGACTGCGCTGGTTCCTGGAAAAAGCACGTGGAGTCGACGTAGAAATGGGAGCCCGAACTCGCTGTCTCTAAGTAGTGACGGGTACGATCTTCTGGCCTGCGACGTTCCGGCACGCCACGCCAAATGCGTGCCGCGCTGGCGTGTGGCGCGCAAAAGTGTCCCAAAAGAACGTCCGTGTAAAGGCACCAATTCTGTCGGTGAGCGGCAATGGATACGCCCGCCGCTGTTGCCTTCTGTATTGAAAACAAACCGTGACTTACCACTTTTGTTGGTGTTTTCCGGGGGGAAAATGTCTGTTGCATCACGTGCAATGGTGAATTTTCTTCTAGAGCCCTAGTTTTTAAAATAAATTGAAAAATATCTGCAAAAATTGGTGCATTTCGGATGTAGTTTTCCCTTTAATCAGTTATTTATAATTATCCAAAAAAAATTTTAGACGAAAATTATACTGTTTGACAACATAAATATAATGCCAACGAAAAAAGTATTTTTTGATGGTTCATTTTTTGAGATTTCAAGGTCATGATTTTTTTGTGTAATCTTATACTTTGATTCTATATTATTACAGAGCGTAAAAAGATAACGATATATAAAAATGTATATTAACGATATACTACAACGAAGAAAAACGAGTTACGAAAATAAAAAATTTCAAATGCGATGAGGCACAGTTTCTCGTTCTCCGATCAATTTCAAATTTTGCACACATTATTTTTTCTCCCAGTGGCATAATCCTTGGGGAGTGACCCCGTCAAAAATCTCAAAATTATATTTCGACAAGAGTAACTAAGGTCCACCCTAATAAACAGTCTTATGACGGGATAGAATTAAAGATAAATTCTACATAATAGAAACTATGCACACCTGCAATGCTTCAAGATGATGATTGAATTGGTGGAATTGGTTTAAATTTGAGTTTTCTGATATGAACCAAACTTACAAGAAGCAAATAGAGGATTGCAGCTGAATAAAATCGTTTAATAAAATCGTTTAATTAATATAATTAATATAATACTATGTCACAATAAATTTTTTTCTCTGCCGTAGATCATACTGCATCATCTTCTGCTTTGATTATCTGTAAATATATATAAAATCCACATTTTAGTTATTTTAGTTACAACTTAACGTAGAACTTATTATATATAGAAATAGAGTGGCCTTTTGCTTTAGTGAGTGTAGAGACTAAATAATGTGTCCGAAGGAGGTGCGAGCGTATGGCAGAAAGTCTTGTTGCAGGAAATTTAAATGCTAATGGTAATAATTCAGCGAAATGAACGCGGAGATCCAATATTTTTAACGCACAATGTATTGGTGTTGGAATGAAACTAATTTATTTAGTATGTTTATTGGTGATTTTAAATAATGGGAATCTAAAAAATTAATGAATTAATGAATAGCGTGACAACTACTTTGGATTTTATTAATTAAAGTATTACGAATGTCTTTCACAAAAGATTGAAAAGCATTAACGGAGATGTGTTTTCAGTGTACTTTCTTCACTAATGTGACTTGCTTTACATTGCAAGCAGTCCACCATAATCTATTTTCTTAATAATTCTTAATGCTATGTCTTTAAACAAATTTTGTCGATTTACCTTATTTGACAAAGTTCCAGAAACTTGTGCGAAACAAGATGCTCTGTCTATCTATTTAATCTTCTCCGGACAACCTCCACGCCTGTGCATTCCCTTCATTTCTATCCATCCAAGCCTGTGCGTCCCCTTCAATTGTACTATCCAAGCTTGTGCGTATCCTTCATTTTTATCGAAGTCCTGTACGTCCCCTTCATTTCTATAATATAATAACCTTTACATAAAATAAAAACTCTAAATTGCTGGTATACAAATACAAATATCTGGCAATTTAAATTCAATGCAATTTTTTACTACAATATATTATTTTGTACAAGCATGGTACAAATTTCTAGAAACTTATGCGAAAGAAGGTGCTTCTCTGTCGAACCTTCTCCGGACAACTTCCAAGTCTGCGACTCTACATAAAAAATCTATTAAATAAATTTGGCGACTTACCTTGTTAATTGAGACAATAATTCCGTCTCCTATTTAGTGTAAAAACTCCTGACATCTCAAATTTGGACAACTTACATTATTTGACACTTGGAGGTTAAGATTGGTAGGTTATAAAGTTCAATGTATTTAAAAAATAGTTTGTACAATGACGGACGACGATCCCTGCCGAATAATCCCGAGAGTCGACGAACGAAGAACGAAACATGTGTTAGTTTCGTTTTGGCTGAAGGTGTGCGTGTAACACGTATATACGTAGAAGAACGAAACATGTGTTAGTTTTGTTTTGACTGAAGGTGTGCGTGTAACGCGTATACGTATTATGTTTGACGAAAAATTTCTAGAAGAATCAGAAGAAGAAGAAGAAGAATCTTAACATTCCGACTGATCCATGAGACGATATTATCATATCTCTGTTATGCGTGGACCGATTTTATTGAAATTGGTCTCATTCCAAAGCTTATATGCGGTTTACATAAGAAAAATGCCTTTAAATTTAGAAAATATTGCAAGCGTCATGAGATATTAATGAAATAAGTTTCAGGTTAGGTTGGATTAGCCGGGCGACGAGTAAATGATAAGCAGTAGCGACAGTCGCCATATATAGGGTGTCTTTTTCTTTCCTGTACTTTCTTTCCTGTACTTGGCGTCGAGACGCTACCGCGTCTCTAGATATAAAGCCACATTTTAATTATATACAACTTAACGTAGAACTTATTATTATTTATAGAAATAGAGTGGCCTTTTGCTATAGTGAGTGTAGAGACTACATAATGTATCCGAAGCAGGTGAGAGCGTATGGCAGAAAGTCTTGTTGCAGGAAATTTAAATGCTAATGGTAATAATTCAGCGAAAATGAACGAACAGATCCAAAATTTTGAACGCACAATTTATTGGTGTTGGAATAAAATTAATTTAGTATGTTTATTGTTGAATTGAAATATTGTTAATGGGAATCTAAAAAATTAATGAGTAGCGTGGCAACTACTGTGGATTTTATTAATTAAAGTATTACGAATGTCTTTCACAAAAGATTGAAAAGCATTAACGGAGATGTGTTTTCAGTGTACTTTCTTCACTAATGTGACTTGCTTTACATTGCAAGCAGTCCACCATAATCTATTTTCTTAATAATTCTTAATGCTATGTCTTTAAACAAATTTTGTCGATTTACCTTATTTGACAAAGTTCCAGAAACTTGTGCGAAACAAGATGCTCTGTCTATCTATTTAATCTTCTCCGGACAACCTCCACGCCTGTGCATTCCCTTCATTTCTATCCATCCAAGCCTGTGCGTCCCCTTCAATTGTACTATCCAAGCTTGTGCGTATCCTTCATTTTTATCGAAGTCCTGTACGTCCCCTTCATTTCTATAATATAATAACCTTTACATAAAATAAAAACTCTAAATTGCTGGTATACAAATACAAATATCTGGCAATTTAAATTCAATGCAATTTTTTACTACAATATATTATTTTGTACAAGCATGGTACAAATTTCTAGAAACTTATGCGAAAGAAGGTGCTTCTCTGTCGAACCTTCTCCGGACAACTTCCAAGTCTGCGACTCTACATAAAAAATCTATTAAATAAATTTGGCGACTTACCTTGTTAATTGAGACAATAATTCCGTCTCCTATTTAGTGTAAAAACTCCTGACATCTCAAATTTGGACAACTTACATTATTTGACACTTGGAGGTTAAGATTGGTAGGTTATAAAGTTCAATGTATTTAAAAAATAGTTTGTACAATGACGGACGACGATCCCTGCCGAATAATCCCGAGAGTCGACGAACGAAGAACGAAACATGTGTTAGTTTCGTTTTGGCTGAAGGTGTGCGTGTAAAGCCGGGGCCAGACCTGAATGAGTATACGCTGAGCAGGCTGAGCGGCGCACGAATATTCTGATGTGGACGGGTGAAACGGTAGCTAGGGTCGCATGCTTCTACGTCAGAAAGGCTGAGCGTGAACGCATATGCTAGTGTGGACGGGTCATTCGTGGTGACTCGGCTCATTCGACCCGACTCGGGGATGCCGGCGAAGGCACATGGCCTGAGCCGACCGTTGTCGGTTTTCTTCCGCACATCAAAGGGAGTTTGGAGTGCATTGCGTTCAGCGTGGAAGATAGAGGCAGAATGTGATACTTTTCTAAAATCCTCGATATCTCGGATTTTCATGATATTGAAATACACATATGGCAGCCCATATAAAATTAGGGAGGGTTAAGTCCTCATTTTTGCAGATTCGAAATTGTTTAAAAAATACAAATCTTCAAAGTTTCCTGCTTTCGGTGATTTTTACGAAACGCCTACAGAAATTAATTTTAATGTCTTAAATTATTGAAGGCATAGACTAAATAAATTTAATCCATTGCTAATATTGACATAAACAGATAATCAAAAATTTAAAAATTACATTTTGAATGATAATAATAATAATGCAATTAACATATGATAGACTTTAAAGCTCTATTGTACTGAATAATTTGTCTTTCTTTTCTTCACTACACCCTGCATTGTTCTTAATTCATATAGCCAGGCCGACTCGCTGTTGTGTTAAAAAATCACACGAGATTACTCGCGGGGGCAGCAATACGCCTCGTGGAGGGACGCAGGTAGAAAATGAGGTGTCCGCTGCACTGCGCGTGATCCCGCCTGTGACGTCTTCCCTTCGAATTGGAGACTGATCGGCTCGGCTCGCCCAGAAAAATTGACGAGCTAGACGAGGCGTGCCGGCTCGCGGAGCTACGACCCGTCTGATTCCACCTAAAGATAGTGGAAATATTAGCCTCCTTTTCGGCCGCGTCCAGATCTGAATAGAGCCCCGAACCGAACGCCACTTGAAAGTCCCTAATGCCCCCGTTCCTACGTGTGGAACGTATATTTCTAGCGATCTTCTTCGCCAGTTTCGACAGAGTCTCGTGGTTCGCGACAGCTAAAGATTGAAGGACAGAGAGTGTTTGGAGTAGTGCAGACGAAAGGATTGCCTGCCATATAACACCGAGGAAGGGACCTCGGGACCCTCGACCAAAGCAAGGTCAGGCTCGCCGCGATGTTCGGACTCTTCACAGCCGATGTTGGTGAAATCCCAGACCATCAAAGGAATGGCTCACCCACATGGGGTAAACAACTGTAGTGGTGCATCCCTGTCCCTCACACCACCATGACTTGTTGTCGTCCTTACAATTGGGGGTGTCAAGTAGTTTAAAGAAGCAAGACAAGGTGGTAATAAACGAAGAGTGTCCCACAGACCTTTCCAATGTACCTACGCCTACGGGATATGGAAGGGATGCCGATGGATTCCTTATATTTTTCCGATGAAAATCATTCCAAATTTCATATAAATCCGACTATTTTTAACGAATTCAGCTTGAAATGATATAAAACAATTTTTACTGAAATTTCCTTCATTATGGTCTGAATTACATTGTTCTTGGTGTCAGTTTCATCGGCGAAACATAAGGAATAAATTGACGTCGTTTTCGCAAAGATGTGATGAGAAATGCGGAACTCTTGAACATTTCTGAATTTTTAATGGTATTCCAACCGTTTGAAGGATCGAAACCCATCAAATTCGGTGAGGCACTGCAGGGGGTTGTCCTAGCCACGGGTTACCAGGTGGCAACTCTTTGACACGCGTCGGTGGACAATCACTCTGTATTGGTAAACGGGATGACTCGGAGGGTTGAGCTGTATGTTTATTTAGCTAACTATGTATCACACCATCTTTACGACTGCGGAGTGGGCTAAGTTAAGCACAGAAGTTGGTGAAGAAAGATACAATGGCACTTTCGACCCCTCCGCATGCGTCATTCATGCGCGCTCAGCCTGCTCAGCGTATACGCATTCAGGTGTGGCCCCGGCTTAACACGTATATACGTAGAAGAACGAAACATGTGTTAGTTTTGTTTTGACTGAAGGTGTGCGTGTAACGCGTATACGTATTATGTTTGACGAAAAATTTCTAGAAGAATCAGAAGAAGAAGAAGAAGAATCTTAACATTCCGACTGATCCATGACACGATATTATCATATCTCTGTTATGCGTGGACCGATTTTATTGAAATTGGTCTCATTCCAAAGCTTATATGCGGTTTACATAAGAAAAATGCCTTTAAATTTAGAAAATATTGCAAGCGTCATGAGATATTAATGAAATAAGTTTCAGGTTAGGTTGGATTAGCCGGGCGACGAGTAAATGATAAGCAGTAGCGACAGTCGCCATATATAGGGTGTCTTTTTCTTTCCTGTACTTTCTTTCCTGTACTTGGCGTCGAGACGCTACCGCGTCTCTAGATATAAAGCCACATTTTAATTATATACAACTTAACGTAGAACTTATTATTATTTATAGAAATAGAGTGGCCTTTTGCTATAGTGAGTGTAGAGACTACATAATGTATCCGAAGCAGGTGAGAGCGTATGGCAGAAAGTCTTGTTGCAGGAAATTTAAATGCTAATGGTAATAATTCAGCGAAAATGAACGAACAGATCCAAAATTTTGAACGCACAATTTATTGGTGTTGGAATAAAATTAATTTAGTATGTTTATTGTTGAATTGAAATATTGTTAATGGGAATCTAAAAAATTAATGAGTAGCGTGGCAACTACTGTGGATTTTAAAGTATTACGAATGTCTTTCACAAAAGATTGAAAAGCATCAAGGGAGATTTTTTTTCAGCGTACTTTCTTCACTAATGTGACTTGCTTTACATTGCAAGCAGTCCACCATAATCTACTGTCTTAATAATTCTTAATACTATGTCTTTAGACAAATTTGGTCGATTTACCTTATTTGACAAATTTCCAGAAACTTGTGCGACACAAGATGCTTTGTCTATCTATCTAATCTTCTCCGCACAACCTCCAAGCCTATGTATCCCCTTCATTTCTATCCATCCAAGCCTGTGCGTCTCCTTCATTTTTATCGAAGTCTTGTGCGTCTCCTTCATTTTTATGGAAGTCTTGTGCGTCCCCCTCATTTTTATCTATAATATAATAAGTTTTACATAAAATAAAAACTCTAAATTGCTGGTATACAAATACAAATATCTGGCAATTTAAATGCAGTGCAATTTTTTACTACAATATATATATTATTTTTGTACATGCATGGTACAAATTTCCAGAAACTTGTGTGAAAGGAGATGCTTCTCAGTCGAACCATCTCCGGACAACTTCCAAGTCTGCGACTCTACATAAGATATCTATTAAAAAAAATTTGGCGACTTACCTTATTAATTGAGACAATAATTCAGTCTCCTATGTAGTGTAAAAACTCGTGACATTCCAAATTCGGACAACTTACTTTATTTGACCCTTAGCACTTGGTAGGTTATAAAATTCAAAATAGTATGTATAAGTATGTATGTACAATGACGGACGACGATCCCCGCCGAATAATCCCGAGAGTCGACGAACGAAGAACGTAACATGTGTTGGCTGAAGGTGTGTGTGTGTAACGCATGTACGTATTATGTCGACGAAATTGTGTGGAGAAGAATCAGAAAAAAAATCCTACCGTTTCTGACAGATCCATGACATGATATTACGATATCTCTGTCATGCGTGGACCGATTTTATTGAAATTGGTCTTATTCGAAAGCTTATATGCGGTTTACATAAGAAAAATGCCTTTAAATTTAGAAAATATTGCAGGCGTGATGAGATATTAATGAAATAAGTTTCAGGTTAGGTTGGAATAGCTGTGCGTCGAGTAAAGATTCACGGCAGCGACAGGCATACACGGCAGCGACAGGCATATACAAGGTGTCTTTTCTTTCATGTACTTGGCGTCGAGACGCTACCGGGTCTCTAGATAATCATTTAACATAAATAAACATAAAACATACATACGGGTCGAATCTATAACCTCCTCCTTTTCGAAATCGGTTAAAAATTGGGAAAAATTTTTGATTGTCATGTTCCGGGTGGTGGTCTCTAGAATGATGACTACGTGGGGTTAAGAAGTTAGGCTCGAATGTGAAAGTCTGTATAGTGATGGTTGGAGGAAGTCAGGCTCGAATGCAAAATCTGAACACTGGGGTTGGAAGAAGTCAGGCTCGAATGCGAAATTCTGAACATTGGAGTTGGAAGAGGTCAGGCTCGAATGCGAAATTCTGAACATTGATCGTTGATAGAACTTAGGCTCGAATGCGAAATTCTGAACACTGATCGACCAGGGAAGGGTTAAAAGGTAATCGCGCACCTGAGGGACACCCGTTAAAGCACTTGTGGGTTCTATTTAAGACCCGGTAATTGGATTTACCGTCGTATTATTGTTTGAAGTTGCCTGCAATATTCCGCGAAATATGTCTGGCGGTATGGCCATGCGAAGCCTATGCGAAAGTATGTTTGGTAAACACTATAAGAACTCTCACGTTCGCGAACCGAGATCAGCTGCTGCTGTAGCCCGTGTTGTTTTGGAGTCCTCGTAACCGAAGGATAGACACAATAATTCACAGCGTGATTTAAAGTAAGAATGTTTATTAGATTTGAGGCACTGGTTAATTATAATAATGCGTTAGACGTTAAGCATTAGCACATAAACATTTATATAAATGGTTGTCAACAGCAATATAGTTGTAGATGAGTATGGGACACATGAATATTGGCAATGGAGAATTACACTGTCCACCACGATTTTTGGTCTGCAAATTCCACTCGGTGATTCTTTTAGAGTTTTGCGCCCTGAACACGAATCCGTAAATAAATTTGCTCTATCACCCTCAGTTTTTGAAAAGCATGAGCTTTTGTAAAAACACGTGATTTTGGGCAAAAGTGAGGTATTACGTGAAAACTAAAAACGCTAGAAAGTTCAACTTAGTCTCAAAATAAAGAGGAGAGTTTACTGAATATATCAGTGTATATAGTTATTAAATTTGAATGTTCTGAATGGTTGTAAATGATCATCAAAGTTTGAAAAAGTGTCGATGCGCATGGTTTCCACGCAATATTTTTGCATTTTTACGAAAAATTGTTCACCTAGCCCGGAAACGCTACCCAGCAACGGATTCTGTAGACATTTCTGAAGAGGAAACCATGCAGGAAAATTGTCGCAACTATTTTTAACTGGAACTAGTCGGGAAAATATCTATCGGCAACGCGTTCACGGTGTTTTGCCGCCTGGCGGCCATTGCTCGCCTGACGCGACTCGTCAGGGCTGTCGCTACGCGTAATCGACGCCGATGGTACCGTTCAGTGGGCACCGACATTTTATATGGATCATCCTTAGTTTTTTTCGTGTATTCGTAAATACTGTTCTCGGATTTAAATAAACTTTTCTCAATCAACCTCTGTTATAAACAATTTCAATATTCAATGCAGGAATACCTACATATGACTTGTTAATATGGAACCGTATAAAACAAACACAATTATTTATGAAATTACAAGATTTATATTATTATGGTTTTACCAGATATAGAACACTTTTCCAGATATTCTAACATTTGAAACTCATTAAACAGTATTTGAAGGCGACACGAAACATATTTAAATATCATTTAGGCATCTTTTTTTTAATAAATTCATTATTCAATATTTCTGAAACAGAGTTTGAGATACGAAAGTAATATAATTTTCTGAGGTTTAGTGAAGAGAGAGAAGTAAGAGTTCGTAGCTATCGCAGGAACTCTTTCGATATATAAACATCGCTTGGCGCCTCTCCCTAACGCGCGATACAATCAGAGAAAAAATAAATATCTTGCAATGCTCTGTTTTCTTATGCATCGTCTAAGTCAGAGGTCAGTTTTGTCTCCAAAATCATTCGAGTCAGTCGTGCTAAACAGTTCAGAAAGTCTTCCTTTGCATCGAATAAAACGTGTGCTGCGAAAAATTGTGAATTACAGTGTACCTACTTGGATACTTTGTTGACTGTGTGTGTATATCTTGTTAGGCCTGTGGTGTGTTAGTGTAAGGTGTGTATATATACATTGTATAGTATTTTGTGTAGTGTAGTATAATGTCGCGAAAGTGTAAAAATTATCCAGATTCATTTTGCTATATTTGCGGGGAACTAGTTTTAAAGTCTAGGCATAGAAATATAACTCCTACAATAAAGTTCGCATATGAACAGTATTTTGGATGCAAACTCGGCGATCAAGACAAAAATTGGGTTCCTCATGTTTCTTGTCAACGATGTGCCATAGTTCTTCTAGCTTGGGTAAAGGGAGATCGAAGGAAAATGCCATTCGCAATTCCAATGATATGAACAGAGCCGACCAACCACGCTACAGATTGCTATTTTTGCTTAAGCAAAATCTCCGGGTTCAATATGAAAGGGAAAAACAGTCTCGAATACCCAAACGTTTCATCTGTAATCCGCCCTGTAGCACATTCTAAGGAATTACCTGTACCAACACCACCGCCAAAGATACCCGATAGATATGAGGATGCTACCGAAACAGATAAATCCGAAGAAATCATAGATGTTTATGAACCTTCCGTCTAATTACTCAAGCCACATTTAATCACTCAATCGGATCTCAACGATCTCGTACGAGACTTGCAATTGTTAGAAGACCACGCTGAACTATTAGGATCCCGACTACAAGGCTGGAATTTACTTAATAGCCAAACAAATATTATATATTTTAGAAAACGCGACAACGCATTGGGGGAATATTTTTGCATCGACGAAGAACTTTGCGTTTGCACAAATATCAATGGATTAATGGAAACCTTGGGAATGAATCATGAGCCAAAAGAATGGCGTCTATTCATAGACGCATCAAAAAGCAGTTTAAAAACTGTATTGCTTCACATCGGAAATGTGCATCCTTCCATACCGATAGCATATAGCACAACAATGAAGGAAACTTACGACTTGTTAAAGATGGTTTTGTCTAAAATACAATACGAAAAGTATAAATGGCACGTTTGTGGTGATTTGAAAGTAATTGGGATACTACTAGGTCTTCAAATGGGCTACACTAAATACTGTTGTTTTCTGTGTGAATGGGACAGCAGAGCAAGGGATCAACATTATTCTAAAAAAATTTGGACCCCGCGACACAAGTTGATTCCCGGGCAAAAAAATGTACAACATAATAACCTAATTGATCTAAAAAATGTGTTTTTACCACCGCTACATATAAAATTAGGAATTATGAAAAACTTCGTGAAGGCAATGGATAAATCTGGAACTGGTTTTGCATATTTAAAAGGAACATTCCCATCCATATCCGATGCAAAAATAAAAGAAGGAATATTTGTTGGACCCCAGATCATGACTTTAATGAAAGATGAAAATTTTCCAAAGAAATTAAATACTTTGGAAAGAAAAGTATGGTGCTGTTTTATAAAAACTACAGAAAATTTCCTCGGTAAACAGAAATAAAAAAACTATGTTTCCATTGTAAACCAACTTTTAAAATCGTGTCAAAATCTGGGCTGTAATATATCCTTAAAAATGCACTTTTTACACTTCCATCTGACATTTTTTCCGCCAAATCTTGGTGATATGAGCGACGAACAAGGAGAACGTTTCCATCAAGATGTTTCCAAAATGGAAAAGCGTTCCCAGGGCAAGGATATGGTTGCAATGCTTTCTGACTATTGTTGGACGCTTATGAACGACAACAAGGACCCGATGTACAAACGTAAAGCAGCACGTAAACATTTTTAAATTTGTTTGCGTGAGCGATGCTACAGGTAACTTTTCAGTTTATATATTTAATTTTTTCTGCAGTTTAACAAAATTTAAAAAATGTTTTTAACTGTGCGACCGTCAGAATTTTCACCAATTGAAATTGATTAGGAGGTTCTATACAATTCTGTGATTAGTATCCATGAATACACGAAAAAACTAAGGCTGATACATATAGAAAGTAGGTGCCCACTGTACGGTACCACCGGCGCGTCGATTACGCGTAGCAACGGCTCTGACGAGTCGCGCCAGGCGAGCAAAGGCCGCCAGGCGGCAAAACACCGTGAACGCGTTGCCGATAGATATTTTCTCGACTAGTTCGAGTTAAAAATCGTTGCGACAATTTTCCTGCATGGTTTCCTCTTCAGAAACGTCTACAGAATCCGATACTAGGTAGCGTTTTCGGGCTAGGTAAAGAATTTTTCGTAAAAATGCAAAAATATTCCGTGGAAACCATGCGCATCGGCACTTTTTCAATTTTTGATGGCCATTTACAACAATTCTAAACAATCAAATTTAACAACTATGTACACTATGTTTTTAGTTTTCACGTAATACCCCACTTTTGCCCCAAATCGCGTGTTTTTACGAAAGCTCATGTTTTTCAAAAACTGAGGGTGATAGAGCAATTTTGTTTACGGATTCGTGTTCAGGGCGCAAAGAATCACTGAATGGATATTGCAGGACAGAAAAAAAGTTTCATTTTGTTGGACTGTGTTATAAAGTCTGAAATATGCAATTAACAATAATATCAAGGAAATTCAATAAGCATATGATAATAATGTAAAGCAATGAACGTTAGAAAAATAATATAAAGCAATAAGCATGAAATAATAGCATAAAGCAATAAGCATGGAATAATAATGTAAAGCAATAAGCATGAAATAATAATATAAAGCAACGAACAAGACGTAAGGATATAAAGTAATAGCCGTTAAAAATATGAAATAGGAAAAACGTAAGCAACACGAAGTAATATGAATGGTGATAATATGTAGTGGTACGAATATTAAGTATGATCGCTTACAATGGTTGCCGTAGGTTAACAACCCGTGGAGCACTGATTTTATATATGTAAAACTTTGAATAATAAAGAGTTCACTTCGCTGGAGTGTTTCCGTAGGAGAAGGCCCCTGTCTCTCGGGCCCTTGTATTTATATGATTTTCAGGAATGTCAGGTATGTCTTATGTACAAAATATGCGGTCTATAATTAGAACATGTTGATGACTCATGCGCGAAATATGTGTTACAATAGGACTTCCGGGGTTTTCATTTGGGACGTTCGAAAAGGGGGTACTTAATCCATTGGATGGATTTGGAGTGTTTTAATTGGAAAGGGGTGTGAGTGGCTTTAATTAGGAGGTTTGTAAAGAGGGGGTGACACGTGGTCTCAACTTAAGAGCTTTTTGGGAAGAGGGGCTTGTTTAAGATTTAGATATGAGGGAGGAGGTCATACCTCGTAAGACGAAGAGGGCAAGGGGATTTCGGAGCTGAGCTCGAGCTCGAGCTCCGAGCTCGTTCAGGTAGAAGCGAGTCCAGCAACGGAGTGGAGAGCGGCTGGAGTAGTGGGAGCGGAGCCTCACAGGCTGCCGCAGGGATTTCCAGAGTTTGACGCTCCGAAAATAAGGCACATTTTGGGGAATTTTTAAAAGAAAAGTATTGAGTATTATAATTCCAATCTCTGTACTTTTATTAATTGAATTTTAAAAAATGAGTTCAAATTTTCGTATGCAATAATAATACTTTGGTTCACATTTATAATGGTAGGGTATCCGAATACTTTTGTCGCCCACTCTATATGTATATATGTTATTAAATATCTTCAAATGAAAGTACTCAAATTTACGTATGCGAGTTTGTTAAAAGTAACTTTCTGAATATAATATAAAATTCTGCACGTTTTCGTTTGGTCTTGTATGTATATCTATCGTCGGTATGCTTGTAGTTGTAACGGGCATACTGCCTTTGCAGTCATAGTGTACCCCACCACAAGACCTTATACCGAGGAGTGGGGGGTGAGCATTCCACGGTCGAGCTCGAGGGCGCACCGACTGCCCTAGGGCAAACTTAGTGTGCACCCCTGGTCTAGATGGCCCGGTGGTTGGGGAAAAGGGGTAAGAGTTGAAGTTTGGGGAATTTCGGTGGAGTTGTGGAGTGATTTATGAGGGGGACTTGAAATAATACCGCGCGAACAATAGTGGGACGTCACATGATATAGCAAAAAAGTTTTTCTGCAGCTGGGATGGCCATATAATACTAAACATGACTTATAAAAATCAAATTAATCAGATGAACATTCGACAAATATCACGTGTTTAATGAAAAGCACCGAAAATTGGAATAAATTTCAAGCATCATTTTTGACAATAAATTGGCAAATTCAAACCTACGTTCAACGTAACATTAAAACCTACGTTCCTTTATTAACATTTTAAGATACAAGAATTTGTGGATCGAACACTTCAGATTCTTGACTTTTGAGCATTGCGCAAAACACTGTGCAATCGGAGAACGAGAAACAGACATGTTCGCAGTTCGGGAGCTTGCGCGAGCGTATGTGCCAAAGTATAGGGTGCAAGATCAGTGGACGTCGTTACATATGTGTTCGCGCATAGGTACATGTATATAGCGTACCGGTATTAGTGGTAGTGTTGATTACGTGTATGTGTGTCAATGGCGGTGAAGTCGTGGTGCGGTAAGTATGTAGATGTAGTGCATGGTACACGTAATAAGATGAAGAGTATGTGTATAGTACGGTACAAAATACCTTATGCAGTAACTGATAGCGGGAGTACGGTGCGAAGGATCGACGAAGTCACGAAATCCTTCAGGAGTCGCTGGGCACATATGTACCTATGTTATGCATGCGCTACATTATAGGGTATCGAGGACGTGACTGGATTGCAATCGATGCGAGTAAGTACTTATATAGTCAATTGACGAATATACTGCATTTCGGCGACACTGTATGCATAGGTACATACGTATAGGCATAGTAGTGCGGGGAAAAAGCTAACAATGGGACGAAGATTCGCTTTAGAAGAAAAAAAACTATTTTTCTGGAAGATGAAAGCGTATATCGCACGTACACGTTTGTTGTGTCTTGCGAAGCACATGCTATGGTCCAGGTAGGGCAAAGTCGGCGGTGATAGTGGATGGAAGCATTAAAGACTAACCCCATAAAAAAACTTCAAAAAAGTAAAAAAATTACGCCAAGTACATGAAAATCAAATAACTCACAAAAAATAGAAGATAACAATATAAATCACAAAAAAAATAGAAGAAAATATACAACAAATAAATCACAAAAATAGAAGATAATAATATCACAAAAAATAGAAAAATATACAATACAAAAAAAGATGTGAAATCAGAATGACCTGCCAGTACATACAGGTGCTTTCCAACTGCGCTTAAGATGACACAACTACATACACACAGCTAAAATGCTGTGTTCATACATTCTATTACTCATATCGCGGGCATTTTATTTATCCCATCAAAAAGAATCCCATTTAAAAACATTGTCGTAAATTAATTAATAGCTTTACAAAGTTAATGACATACAAAAATTGCGCCAATTATAACAATGGCTATTTATACAAAGAAAAAAAATGTATTACATAATATTAAGCAGATATATTTTTATGCAAATAAATGTTTTAATACGAATAAATATTTTATTCAAAATACTTGGCGCTGCGATCTAAAATACATAAACATATACATATACATACGAGTATAAGAAACGCTGTCAGATGTATTCTACATATATTTAATTCGAATATCATACGTAGCATATGCTCATACACACATTCACGAACGTACGCACACGAAAGAAAGAAAAAGATTATTGCAATTTATATATATTTATTCAGTTTAGCAATACCAATTCGGAGAGCAGCGCCAAGTATTTTGAATAAAATATTTATTCGTATTAAAATATTTATTTTACCAGGGAAGGTTTAACAGGTAAATACACACCCGGAGAACACCCGTTATAGTACCTGGTATTTGTTTTGGTCTCGGTAATAGGATTTACCGCTGCATTTATGTAAAAGAAACCACGCTTAGTGTTTCTGTGGATTGCACGACTCACGCAGTAGTATGATTGTAAATATTGGAAGCGCTTTCGGGTCCACGAACGGAAATCAGCAGCTGCGGCAGCTTGTTTTGGTTTGGAATCGTTATAACCAAGGATGCACACAATTATTCTAAACGTGATTGAAAACAAATAGGTTTATTAATTTTAAATTGGTACGTTTTTGTTTAAACGATAATTAACCACAATACGAGAATATGAGTATGAAATACAATATACGATAATTAAGTAGAATGATATAAGCAATAGTAATATAAAATGGTATACAAAATAATAAATGATTGCAATAAGCGTTGATATAAAAAACAGTAAGAATAGTAATACAAAATAATAAATGAATAGCAATAAGTTTTAGAATGCAATAAGCGTTATTAATACAAAAATATAAATGGTCGCAATAAGCTTTAGAATGCAATAAGCGTTGTTTATGCAGAGAAATATGAAAGTAATATAATATAGAATGCAATAAGCGTTATTAATACAAAAATATAAATGGTCGCAATAAGCTTTAGAATGCAAAATTAAATAATAATACAAAATAATATGATGATGGTGATATGCAATGTTAATGGTAATTATAATGTCTTACGATGATTGGTGAATGGTGATTATTGATTACTGATTTGAATCTTTAACGTTTAGTAACAAGTAACACTGAATATTTGAATAATGAATAATGAGTGCTCCGGCCTCTCAGGACCTCGTATTTATGTAGTTTTACAGGAATGTTGCGGGGGTACGCGCGGTAGAGACCTTGACACATTTCAAAATAAGACGCAGTAGGACTTCCAGGGTTTTTATAAACGGTATGGCTATTAATAGACGTATTTATGTCACGTACGCCAAATATTCGTCGCAATTAGGTTTCTGGGGTTTTTATGACTGCGTTAGGAGATACTCAACTTGTCGAATGGATGTTGGGTAAATTTTATAGGAAAGGGGTTAGAGTGGCTTGGACTCTGTGAGTCGTAAAGAGGGGATTGAGACGTGGTCTCGATTTAAGAGGGTTTTGTAACGAGGGGCTTGTTTGAATTCGTTTTGAGAGAAGGATTCGTGCCTCATAGGGCGAATAGGCGAAGGAGTTTTGTACCGATCATCTTGTGTTGGGGACCACTAAGGTACAACATCAAGGTGATCAGCGATTGGGGAAATGGGGTAAGAGTTGAGTTTGAGGGACTTTGGTGGAGTGATTTTGACGTTTACGAATAGATTTTGGAATAGAACCGCGCGAAAAATAGTGGGACATCACACTATATTCATTTATTACTTCAGAATATACGTTTGAAGAAGGACGTGATTTTGGGCTGTTGAGAGTAACCTACCCCCTTAAGCTAACGTATTGCCTGTGCCTTGGGCTCCAAATTACCGATGCATATTCTACCTGTGGTCTGACAAGTGCAACGTATATCATCTCCAGTGATTTGATCTGCTTGCAGTGCTTTGCAAATTCCATCGCCTTACATGTAATATTGCGATAGTGGTTACGGAAATCTGCCTAGACGTAAACGTTACTCCAAGGTCACAAACGTCATCCACCTCAATTAGTGGCGTGTCACATAGTCTATACGTCGATAAAATGACTCTACTAGTCCTATGGGTTCTCAATACCGCACATTTCACCGAATTTAGCTGCATCTTACTGGCGGTACTCCACTGCTCGAACCTACCGAAGTCGTCTTGCATCTTACCCGAGTCAAGACCACAACGAATGGTACGGAATATTTTTAGGTCATCAGTATACATACGAAATTTACAGCCCTGGAATACCTCCTTCAGGTCATTAATAACAAGAAGGAATAGGCGGGGACCAAGGTGCGACCCCTGAGGGACACCCGAGCACACATTAACAGCAGCTGACAACTGGTCCTGCATCTTAATTACCTACACACGGTCCTCCAAATAACTTCCGATCCATGACAGGAGGGATCCACTAATACCAATCGAAGCTAATTTCTGCAGCAGGATACCGTGGTCCTCCGTATCGGATGCTTTCCGGAAGTCCGTGTGCACAGTATCGACCTGCATACCATCATCAGGGGCCGCTGAAATAAAACAGTGTTGTACCGTCAGATTTGTCACCGCTGATCGTCCGGGAACGAATTCATGCTGTTCATCTCAGATGACATTTGTGAGGAAGTGCGTTACGTACTCAGTTACAATTTGAAAGTTTCGGCAGGACCGATAATGTACAAATCGTCCGACAGTTTTTCATGTCATAGTGGTCACCTGCTTTAAATACCGGGATAACGAGACTGATCCTCCAAGCTGTAGGAAAAATAACCCTTGATAGCGAGGAATTGAAAATATGCCAGAGGGGCCTGGAGAGAATAAAGTGACATTCCCTTACAAATAAAGGCGGAATACCGTCATAGCCCGGGCCTTTGGTCGAATCAAGCGAATCAAGCTTGAAATATATTTCGCCTATAGAGATGGATAGTGTGTGTATATTTACACCAACGCCAGAGAATAGACCATGATTCAAGGCAGGCACCACTCCGGACGAACAGATGTATACAGAGCCAAAGGAGTCTGCAAAAAGGTCAGCAACTCCCGAATGAGTCATAAAAGAGATTTGATCGAGATGCACCTTACCAACAATACTATGACCGCCACGCTTGGTGCTTACAAATTTCCAGAAACTTGAGACATTATCCAAGACCGCGCTCTCAACTTCGTCAATATAAATTGATCTCGAGATAAGGGTATCTTACACTGCGATCGGAGATAGAAAAAATTTAGGTAGTCACTGTGTGCATATGATCGCTCGAATACTTTATGCGTAAAACAGTCCGGACCGGAATGAAGGCATTAATTGCCAGGTTAATATGGCCATACCACAGTCAACTGGGTTCAATTATCTCACCACGTTTGAAGTCCTGATATACAAAGTTTTCAACCACGATATCCGCATCTAAGCCCAAGTCACTAAACTTCGTGAACAGGGGTGCATGGTAGGCGTCGGGTACAATTAAGGAATCTATGACACGGTTCACAGTAACATTCGAGTTACTTACAAAAATAAGATCAAGCATCCCATCATATACGTTGAACACAGTATTCACTTGAGCTAGGTTACAGTAACTAGCACATCCGAGGAGGAGATCAATCGCTGCAGATTCAATTAACGACATTCCCGGCTTCATAAAGTAAGACTGACCCGAGTTATTGTACTAGACCGCATGCGGAAGGTTATAATCACCGTACAGAGAGAATATGTCGTCAATATATTTATGATATAATTCGGTGATACTATCAACATGTTTCGCATAAAAATGGTAGGCTGGGATGCGGGTGGCATGTTTATATCCCCAGTAATAAGTGTTTATTATTATGGAGGTGGGCTCTAACAAAAACTTGTTCCACATCTGCAATGCTAACAGTAATAGGACCGGAAGGTATCGACTTCTTGACCTCAATAAGAACTCCCTTACCTCTTGAAAAGCTGCTAGTACTAAGGGATCTATCACACCTATAAACTGTATAATTACCTAAACCCAGCTCAAATGAGGATATCGCAGAGTTAAGCCAGGTCTCGACTAGAATAATAACGTCATATGAAACAGTGGATGGGAAAAGTGAATGAATTAGAGTGTTCAGTTTAGTGCAAAGACCCTGGACGTTCTGAAAATATACTGAAGGGTCCCGCTTCAGGTTGTTTGCGTGAAGTCCTGACGATGACTGCTCGGCACGATCTGCGACATACCCCGAATGTATCGAATCGTCATGTGGGTCTCCCCCTGCTCGTAAAGGTCACGCAGCTTCGCCCTAAGCTGCGTTAGAGTCCCACATTGCAGTCTGGTCTTGTCATCCGATATTTTGAAAGGCCCCTTGTATATATGCTTGTCTTGGAGGATCTTCTTCACCTCTGATGCGGAGTCGCGGCGCACGCATAAGGGCCTATTACATGACTTGCCCGGTTTGCCAAGGTGATGTGTAACCACGTCCCGGGTACCAAGGGGTCAAATTCCACTCAGTACAGGCCGAGCACCTTCCGCATCAGCCGTCCTTGAGAGCTTCGGCGTGGATTCCTGAGGCTCCGGCATCCCAAATATTATCACGTTCTTGGCGAGCTTCCACGTCATTCAACTCCTCAATTATGTCCTCCGTCGCAGGAGAGATAATGTTAACTTACAACCCTCACTGGTACAAAACACTATAAAATAGGTTTAATTCCTTTTTGAAAAATTGAAGTATACACGTTTCGTATAAAAGCTCTTATTTCCAAGTTTGTCTGATGCCATAGTGAAATAATTTTTTAGTCTGAACCAAAACGGACATATTTCCTACACTCATCTAGGAAATTGTAATAAATTGAAATTGTATTTAAATTTTTTTTGAAAATCTTAATCTTTCTGTTCACTCCACTTATCAAGCGTCTGAAACATTTCAACTTTTCCTGTTTCCATTTTTGTACAAAGTCATGCAAAGTAATGTGAACATTACAAAATAACATGTATCCAACTGGTTTCATACAACAGGGCTTATTTCCATTTTTTTTTAAAATACCTATTAAAACAATACTCCTAATTTAAAACATTATCCCTATCAGATGAAAGAATAAAATGTAATAATAAAAATTTTTTTTTAGTAAATGTTGGTACCACTGTTTTTGCGGTTATTGAAAATTTGTTCTGCGTGGAAATGGCATGTTACCCTTTTGAAAAATCACTCCTCAATTACGATTTTACTGCCAAAATTATTCTAACAATTCACTGTAAAAGATTGGAACCAATTTAAAAATATGTCCATATGTGTTGTGATACTTGAAATGTAATTGAATGATACTTGAAACATTAAAATATATGACAGAAATTTATGTTTAGGTATGATTTCGTAATAATAGGAGGGGGCAGCGCTGGTGCAACAGTGGCAGCAAGGTTATCGGAGGAACCAAGATTCTCTGTGTTATTACTGGAAGCTGGCCTGGACGAACCAACTGGAACTCAAATACCCTCGTTTTTTTTCAATTTCATTGGAACCGATATTGACTGGCAATATAATACAGAAAGCGAAGATGCAGCGTGCCTAAATAAAGAAGACAGGAGATGCTATTGGCCAAGAGGAAAGGTATGTATGTTAACATTAATTTATCACTTCATAATTAACACTGTAATTGGCATTTTCATGCCAAAGGATTCCTAACTAAAGGCAGTGTTAAACATATGCAATGTGCGTTGCGGAACTCTCTTGAAGGGGTCGATTTTAATAAGTCGACGCGCAACGAAGAACCACGTGCAGCACCAAGCCGAGCATGCCAGCGTTTGTGCACATCGTCGAAAGCAGGATTGGGAATTAAGTGCTCTTTTCGGCCGAGTTTCAGAAGCAACGCCCTCTTTCACTTACCGCGTGTCTTGGCCCTTGCGGCAGCCTAGCTACTTGGAGGTCCGCAGGCGCGTACAAAATTTTAAACATGTTTGGGAGAACTAGATTTTCACGCACGTTTAGATATGCTGGATAATTCTAAAGTTTACATTTAGTCTAAACGTGCGCGAAAATCAAATTTTCCCAAACATGTTTAAACTTTTGATAGTAAAAAACGTTTTTCCAATTCATTTTTCATCACGTAACACAGTGGAATAGGCCTACAGGGGGTACCACTGACAGAAAAACGCATCGAGAATAGTAACCCATGGGTTATGTGGACAGCTCCGGGTGATTGATGCGGGTGTAGCTCCAATGCGCCACGCGCAGTTCATATGGTACACGCTTGAGGAGCCCCAAGCAGCTTTGGCGCCGCGGGGACCAAGACACGCGGCTGGAGAAAGAGGCGTTGCTTCTGAATCTCGGCCGATAAGGGCGCTTAATTCCCGAGCCAGGTCGAAAACATCAGAAAGAATACGAGTTTGCTATCATGAATGTCAAACCCTAATTATTGTAGTAAACGAAATGAAACCGTGTATCCATGGCGTGTGTATAAACAATTAATTTTTCAATTCTAATCGAGTTTTCATATTTAAAAATAGTGCGAATTGTTTTATGTTTGAACTTGTTTTTAACGACAAAATATTACCAATACATCGATAATACTCACGTGATGGTGTAATAAATTATTAAAAATGCACTAAAAACAAAATAAAGAATAAAGAAAATAAAAGATTCTTTTACTACAATTTCGATGGTGTTTTTTTCACATTAAATAAAATCGTGGGGCATCATGTGCAACCCGCAGTTGAAGTATTAGTTGGAAAGTGGAACATCATCAACTACAGTTTATCAATTTTATGTCACACTAGTTTAAAGTATCCGACGGTGCCCGGGTTTATTATATTTTTAAAAAAAGGTACAGAAAAGAGCGACAAGTATATAATCCCATCAAAAAGGATCCCATTTAAAAACATTGTCGTAAATTAATAGCTTTACAAAACTAATGATATACATAAATTGCGCCAATTATCACAATGGCTATTTATTCAAATAAAAAAAAATTATTAAATAGTAGTAGTAAATAGGTTTATTTTTTGCCTTTCGGCCTCAAAATGGGGTTACATGTGTTAAGTGTGTAAGTGTTTCTGGGACTGTTAATTGCATGTTCTGTTTTCGTTTGGACTTCTTCCTTCATCTTGGTCTTCTTTTCTTCTCCTTTTTTCCAGGACCATACGCATCCACTCCGCTCCTTCTGCTTCTCCCTTTAGTATTCCTCTAATCGTTGAATTTTCTCTTTTCAGCTCCTTACAGTCTTGTAACATGTGGCCCATCGTCTATTTAGCCCCATTACATAGTCTGCATACTGTCTCTTTTTCTTCCTTCCAGTACTTGCTTCCCCGTTCTTCATTCCCACATCTGAACCTTGCGATCATGCTTTGGTCTCTGCCTCTGTAGTTTCCGTCTAGGTAATTTGCTATTTGGTTATCTCTGATTTCTGTGTAATGTGCGTTGTATCTGCCTCCTAGTATTCTTTCGTATTGCCATTGCACCTGATCTGTCCTGTCTCTTTGCGCTAGTTCCTCAGCAAATTCTCTTCCTCTACTTCTTTCTATTTCCATTTCTTGCATATCCATCATTTTTTGTCTGTAGTATGCGTCTCTCATTTTCTCCCATTTCGACTTTTTCTCTGCTTGTTTCGCATCTATTTCCCTCCAGCACTCTTGTACTATTTTATTCTTATTCAGCCGTTTCGTTTTCTCCTCATATTTTATTGCTCTTCTTCCCGCTTCTATCCCTACTTTGTCCGTTTTTGTTTCCTCCAAAATTAGATACGCTGGTGTATTGAAGTCCAAACCTAAGGTCCACCTTATATATTTCTCCTGTATTTTCTCTATCTTTTCTGCTTCCATCCATCCCCAGATTTCTGACGCGTACAGCAAGATACTTTTCACTATGCTTCGAAATATTCTCATTCTTCGCTCAAAATTGTTCTTGAACATTCTTTGCCCTATTCCCCATATCTGCGCCATTGCTATTCTTGCTTTCTTTATGACTTGCCTTATATGCATCTCTCTGCCCCCATTTTTCTGGAAATTATACCTTAGTATTTGAACTCCTTTACTTCTTCCAGATTGTGCCCCTGCCAGCCCCATTCTTCTCTCTTCTTCTTTCCTCTTCCTTTATGGAAAATCAGCACCTTTGACTTCTCTGCATTCAGTTGCAACCCTTTCCTTTCAAGATATTTTCCGAATCTTCTTATCATGTCCTTAAGATCCTTTGGTTCATTTGCTAGTAACGCTATATCGTCCGCATATGCTAGAGTCCAGATTTTTTCTTTTCCTACTCTAACTCCTCCCGCTTGATTTTTCCTCATGGTTTCCTCCAAATCCGCTACATATATTGTAAATAACGTTGGACTCTGTGGGCATCCCTGTCTTACCCCTGTTGTTGTCCAGAATTTGGATGACATTTCTCCGTTTGCCTTTATAGTATTTCTTGTTTCTTTGTAAATTTCTCCGATTCTCATCCTCAAGCATTTACTTATTTCCTTTTTCTGCATGATGTTTTGAAGTTATACTCTATCCACTTTATCAAATGCAGCGCTTAGGTCTGCAAAAAAGGTATACAGCTTTCCCCCCTTTTTTCTGTATTTCTCTGTTAGCTACATAGTTCAGAATAAAAATGTTATCTATTGTCGACCTACCGCTCCTGAATCCTGCTTGTGTTTCTGGTATTATGTGGTTCTTTTCCAATTCCTCTTTTAGTCTTTTTTCCAGGACCGTTGCATATATTTTGTACGCTGTGTTTAGGATCGTTATCCCTCGGTAGTTGCTCACCTTATCTCTATCTCCTTTTTTGAATATTGGTTAAATCACCCCTTCTTTCCACCTCTCCGGGAATCCTTCTCCCTTCCACACTTTATTGAAAATTGCTGTGATCCTTTTTACTATTTTCACGTTACCGTAAATCCAGGCTTCATTTTCTATTTTGTCTTCCCCTGCTGCTTTCTTCTTTTTTAATTTCCTGATTTGTTCTTTTACTTCTGCTTCTGTTATTTCCTCTTCCTCTTCTCCTTCCGTGTTGTCTATTTCTTCCGACTCTCCTACTTCTTTCTTACAGTCGTCGCCTTCTAGCAATGTTTTAAAATGATCCTTCCATTCTTTTAAATCTATTTTATTGGAGATTCCTATTATTTTCTTTCTCTGTTTATTTATATATTCCCATATTTGATTTTCTCCCTTTAATTGCATTATCTCATTCTCTGTATTTTCTTGTAATTCCCTTCTCCTTTCATCGCACACCTTTTTGTACTCCCTTATTTTCTTCTGGTAGTCTTCTTTGTCTCCTTTACCCCTTCTCCAGTTCCTCAATGCTTTCCTGGCTTTCCTTTTCTTTTTTGTACAATTCGAATTCCACCACTTAAAGCTGCCCAGTTTCCATTTTTTAATTTTTACTTCTACTTTTCGTACTGCATTATTTATTTTCTCTATCATTTCTTCTACCATTTCATTCACCTCCGTCCTAATAAAGTTTATTTTGTTTAATTTGATTTGGAACTCTCTCTTCCCTTCTTCTGTCCAGACTCTTCTCTCTCTCCACCTCTCCTCCTGATTTCCCTCTCGATCTCCCCTTTTATTTCCCGCATACAGCTCTGCAATCAGAGGCATATGGTCTGACTCAACTCTCTCTTCCACTGTGAATTTCTTGATCTCTTCTTTCGCCTCGACATTTGTTATTATATAGTCGATTACCGTGCTGCCTCTCGGCCCCGAGTATGTATACTCTCCTTTTTCGTCTCCCTCCATATTCCCATTCAGAATATTCCATCCTCTTTCCTCAACCACCTCTAATAACAACTTTCCCTCTGTGTTTTTAACTTTGTCTTTTGATCTCCTTAAGCCATGCTTTTCTTCTATTCTACAGTCGCCCCCATCCTGTCCAATTCATGCATTGAAATCTCCTCAGATTATCAGTTTCTCCACCTCCTTCTCTTCTATTATCTGGTCTAGCTCTTCCTTTGTCTCCTTCATATCTCTGCTGTACACTGTTATTATTCTCCATTTTTCATTTTGTATCTTTATTCTTCTCTCTTGAATGTGTTCCGTTCCCGCGTTCAATTCCTCCTCTTCTATGCCCTTTCTTATGCCTGTGATAATTCCGCCTATCGCTCTCCCTTTTTTTCTCTCTCTGGTGGCATATTTACACTTCCATGAATATTCTTGTGGCAATTTATCTTTCAATCCTTCCCATTGTTTCTCTTCAATCCACGTTTCTACTAATCCTATTACATCGATTTCTTTTAGGAAATCCCAAAACTGCTTGTCTTTGCTGAATAATCCTGCTACATTCCAATATCCTATTTTAAATGTATCTATATCTCTTTGGCTTCTTATTCCTTTCCCAATTCTGTGTACCCTCTCTCCCCGCATATCTGCATCCGCAGACGCGCGGGGAACGAGTGTTGGTACTGCCTTTTGTTTTGCTTTCGTTGTCCTTGTAAGCTCTGCGATCCTCCAAAAATTTAGAGGTTCATAGAACTTTGCCGACTCCAAAAATTGACTTCTTTCAGTCCACCCTCCTTTTTCCATATAAATATCTTATCGTTGATTTTTACTTTCCTGTACCCAACTTTCACCTTTGCCCCTTGCTCCCTTTCCGTCTTGGCAATATCTTTAATATTTCTTTGTATCACCCTTTCCTTTTTCGTCAGGTCATTGTCAATAAACAGCCTCTTATCTTTCAATGTACTCTTCTTTAGCATTACTGCTCTTTTCTGTTGCCAGCTTCTTAACTTCGCTATCAGTAGCCCTTTTTTCTCTCCCCTTCCTACCCAGTATGCTTCCTCGATTTCTGCTTCTACCTGCAATTCGTGCCTTAACACATACTCCAACGTATCCTTCGGCGTCTCCTTACGTGGTAAATCTTCTCCCCTTAGGGTAATATTATTTCTTCTCTCTCTTTTTTCTCTAGCTTCTTCCTTCTTTTCTAGCCCCTCCATTCTTTCTGTCAGCCGCTCTGCATGAACCTTCTTGGTCTCCAGTACTTCTATCCTTCCTCTCATTTCCTTCCTTACCTTTTCCCATATCTCATCCCTACTCTTCCACTCGTCCCTCAGATCGTGCATTCCCTGCCTTAGATCTTTATTATCTCTTCTCAACTCTTCCATGTCTTTCTTAACTGCCAGCACTGCTTCCATCAATTTGTCTAATTTTGCATCCATTTCTTTTTCCTGCCCTGTCTTCTGGCTGTCCGGCGTTACCACAGTTCCTTTAGCTACCTCGGTTTTCTTCAGCGGCGGTGACCTCCCTACTTTCCTCGCTTTTAAGAATTCTTCTTCTATTTCCCTTTCGGCCCTCAACCTCTCCTGCTCCTCCTCGTCCTCCCTTTTCCTCTTAAATGAGTCCAGTATCGAGCCTTCGCTGTCCGCTCTTCTTCTTCCCAGCTGTTCTGCCAACGATTGTCTTCCCCTTCTCCTGGTTTCCTTTTGCACTTCCCCGCCTTCGCCTGCTTGGTTCATTAGCGTCTCCGCTCTTCTTTACCAACTGCTGTCTTCGCTTTGTCTTCTCACTTCTTCCACTCCCTAGATGTCACTTATCCTTGCCACGTATCTTATATTTCGTGCACTCGTTTCACACCTTCTCTTCTTCACCTTTTATCTCACCTTTCGGCCCTTTCTTAATTGTCGATTATACTGTCCACCGGAACCTTGTCTAATCCCCTCGTTTTCCACCCGACCTCGTAATTTTCTGAGCACTTTTGCCACACTTTTCGTCTATTTCTTTCGCCTGTCTGCCGACACACGTCATTCTCTCGCGCACGTCACGTGGTTCCCCCAATTTATTAAATAGTATTAAGCAGATATATTTTTAAACAAATAAATATTTTAATACGAATAAATATTTTATTCAAAATACTTGGCGCTGTTCTCCGAATTGGTGTTGCTAACCTTCTTTTCTTTTTTTTAGCCTAGAGGAAATCCCCACGGATACCTCCTCCTCGCGGGGCGGGGGGGGGGGTTATGTGGGACTCGAACCCACTAAAACCTCCAGGGTGGTCAGCTCCGTGCACGGAGCCGCGCGCCTGAGGGACGGGATTTGTGCGAGATCTAGCTAGCGATTCGTTCGCTTGCCCGCCCCCCCGCCCTGCGCATTTGCTGGCTCCGCGCGAACAGCCCCGTCATGCGGGGTCAACCAGGGCGAGGAGAATACGCTTCCTCCCTCCGTCACCACTGTCCTGCTCCGGCGACGCGCGACGGACCACATGTCCGCGCCGGCATTTTGGGGTCGTTGCTGCTAGGGTGGATCGTGTCCCCCGACACTCCTCGCTCCACGACCCCGGAGCAGAGATACTACCCGGCCCGAAATATCTAGCGGGGTGGGCGGGGGTAGGGGGCGACGGCGGCCATGGTTCTTGACTGCGGCCGCCGTATGTAAGTCCCCCCTCGTTGAGCTCCACCGCACACAATCGGGGATGCGGCGCACAAACCGCTCCGCCTCCCCGGCTCCTACGACGCCGCCGCGGCGGCATTGTCATCGGGGGGGGGGGGGGGGGGCTCTGGGTGTTGGATGGCCACCCGCCCCTGCTCGGCGACACTGACACCCCCCTTCTCTCACAGGGGGAGTCGCGGCTAAGGGCCCTGCCCCTCCGCCCCTCTCCCACAGGGGGTGGGAGCGGACCAGAGCCTAGAGGGGAGCGGGCGACGTTGATGTTATTACGCCGCCGCGCGACCTCAACCGGCTCCGGGTCATCTTCCCCTTCCCCGCCGACGTCCCGGCGCCGCGGTACGCTCCGAGTTACCGGTCTGCTCCCGGTCCCTCTCCGCCTCCTCCTTCTCCTCCATGACTACCTCGGTGAAGAGGGACATCGCCCTACAATTCGCCCGGTCCCCCGCCATCCGACGCACGACTGTCAGGAGCGAGAGATCCGGGCCACGCTGCAACTCGAGGACACGGCAATCATCGAGCCACTACTGGCAGCGTGCCAGGGCGTGCTCCGCCGTGTTATCGTCGCCCGAGTCACAGCTGAGGCACCGCGACGACTCCTCCCGCCCTATGCGACACAGGTAACTCCGGAAGCACCCAACTCCGGTGATGACCTGCATCAGACGGAAGATTAGCCTGCCATACCCGCGCCCCGCCCATTCGGGTAGTATGGGCAGAAGCGCCCCGACAACGCGTCCCTCCCGAAGTCACTTGGCTTCCATGCGTTGCCGGGCCTGGCCCCGCGAGTAGAATAGCAAGGGGGATTCTAACCCTGGCCCTCTGAGGGGAGCGCGGGGACGGGGGAAGTGAGGGCGCGCGGGGGAGCGCAGCGGAGGGAAACATGGGCGCGGGGCCTGTGGGGAGTGGAAGACCGGTTGCGCGCGCACGTGCCGCGGAGTGGGGGAAGCCGCGATGATGGAGGGGATCACTCCGGGCCGAGCCGCCGCGGAGACCTGACCCACCGTCGGAAATTATTCAGAGGGGGAATGACCCCGAAAAATCTCTTTCAGCCCAACCCAAATATTTTTTCAAACCCCCACCCACCCCGAATTTTCCCCCAACACAGAGAAATAATAATTTATTTTTATTGGAAATTGATTCGGAAGATCTCGGGAAAGATCGACGTTTTACGAACCGCGTCTTCGGAGGAGGGAAAGAGACAGAGCATCACTTTTAAAGCTAAAATTCTAGGGAGGGAAAGAGACAACACTACTTAGTGGTGCAGTCGCTTTTGTTGTTTAGATAACAGTATTTCAAAAGGATTTTCAATCGCAACGTCTCGCGCGATCATGTGTAACTTGACTCCTCTGGAGCAGCCGTGCGGGATGATGTCATTTGACAGCGCGAGGAACGAAATATAAGTATGCAGCGTCAGCAGAATGTTTTTTTCCCCAACGCAGAGAAATAGTAATTATTGAAACGCTGAATCTTAAAATTAGGTGGCGAGGAGAACGACGGATAAATAAAATTGACAAATAATATGTGTTTCAGAAATTTATTTAAAAATCTGGCGTCTAACATGCATCACGAACGATCAATCCCAATCCTAATGCTAAGAGTCTATTAAAGCACAATCTATTAAAGAGTTCGGTTCGTAGCAGTCGCTTTCAGTAATGATTTTCTCATATTCCGCGGTCGTTGTATTAGCAGTACGTATAATGTTGACAAAGGAGGTGTACTTATTGGTTACAGAGTACAAACTTTCTGATAAACATGAGAACATATGGTCGATACAACGAGCATGTTTGAACATTTGAATTATCGCAGCTTCAGACATGTATATGACTGAACTATTATCCGAGATTTTAGCAATTCGTTCACTGTGTATTCTTGTGAAATCGATACGTAAATGATCAATCGCGATAGGGTCTTGATATACTAATGCGGCATCGAAGTGCAAACGCCGAAGTATCTGTGATTCTTGCTGCAGTAGAAGCTTCCACGTAGACATGGAGAAGCAAACCTCATGACATTTATTATCGGCTATAGCAATCTCGATGCGGCCCAAATCCTGGCCGATGCAAATACCTATTATGAGACGTTTGTAGGCAGTAGCAGTCAATGGATAATCACGTCCCAGGATTCGTATGATAGGTTTTTTCAATACTGATGTGGATGCATTGCTGTAAGAGCCACATAACCAGAGTTAATGATTCAGTTGGTTTCGTATAAATAAAAAAATACATAGAGAGTACTATATCCTATGTACCTTATATTCTGTTTGCGTTCCTGAGGCTGTTGTTGTTGAGACTGCTGCTGCTGGTTTGAAAAATCCATATCGTTCCAGTCATTGATGTAGTTTCCACACATTCGGGAAGTGTTGTTGAAATGTCGGTTGTACATTTTGAATATGTACTATGACGAAGTCTATTGAACGGAAGCGGTTAATAATTGTGCGGGCACGAACGTATGCGACTGCTGAGCGATTATTGTAACAGCGTTCGAGGACTGGCTTAAATAGGGATGCATAGCACAATCCCCACCATCTACCCCTCCTCTTATTCCTCAGCTATATTTTTTATGATGTGAATACAATATAATACTTTGAGAAACGTCATATGCATGAATCATAGAATTATGCTGTGTTGGCAGAAACTGTATCGGATGATTTGGAGTTTGCACACCATATAAGGTCATATCACATGATCGCAAGTAACTTGAGCCCCATCCTCAAGGATAAACGTTTCGACACGTGTTGAACGTCGAATCTTAGAGTTATGCGGAATCATCAGAAACATCGATTCTTAGAAAATAGGTGTCAGCAGAAACTGTGTCGGATGATCTTGCGCGCTAATTCGTCATACGCGTGAATCATAGAAAGAATTATGCTGTATCAGCAGAAACTGCATAGAACCATGTTGGGATGGATCGCCATTTTTTTTGCATGCAATGCATTCGAGGGAGGGAGTACGCCAAAAGAGTTAGACAGAGATACCAAATCATGATGAGGATATAAATATGCGCTCTAAACTGCACAAAGCCTCAAATCGTTGCAACGTGTTGCGAGGAAAAGACATACTGCATTTACGACCATGGCAAAATTCGCGCAAGTAGAACGCCAATTGTTGGATCAATCTGTACGATTGATTTCACGGGAAGAGTACCTCGCGTGGGAAGAACGGTGCAACGAGTGCATCGACTCTTTAGAAAAGCACAGCCGCGTAAAATGCCCGCGATTATCAATCGGTGTTCAACAATCGTTGGTTGCTCGAATCGCGAGGCTCGAAGGACTGAAACATTCGTTGCGCGGACGTTTCATGCGCGAAGGTGCAGGACATTCTAGCACGGGACTTTTGTGGCGTGAGATAGACACTGCGTTCGATAGCCGCGTGTTAACTGGTGCAGTGCTAAATTCAAACTATATCGAACCGCGTAACTCCCTTCAGGATGCGGGGACCATCGTGCTGGAGCATGTGCGGGGCGCCTTGAGGAAACGTCGAAACCTCAAAGTGAACACTGTATTTAACGGCGAATTTGTAGCGGGTGACAAGCATGCTTGTAAAAGCATTAATACCCGAAACTGCGAACTCTTCGACACATCCGATCTACAGGAGTGGTACCAACGATGCGTCATCGAACCCACCCTGGCATCGCTGGAAGAGTTCCAGGAACGCGACAGCGGATGGGCATTGGTGAGATTCATGAATCTGACCGTCAATGTTAATAAGTATAATCCACTGCCCACGCTTAACAGGCATTGTCCGGGGATTGTACACTGATTGTGGCTTTCTTCAAAGACAATTCCCGCGGCAACTTGAAGTGGCATCCCGCGCGCAGTGGATTATATTTATTAACATTGACGGTCAGATTCATGATTCTCACCAATGCCCATCCGCTGTCGCGTTCCTGGAACTCTTCCAGCGATGCCAGGGTGGGTTCGATGACGCATCGTTGGTACCACTCCTGTAGATCGGATGTGTCGAAGAGTTCGCAGTTTCGGGTATTAATGCTTTTACAAGCATGCTTGTCACCCGCTACAAATTCGCCGTTAAATACAGTGTTCACTTTGAGGTTTCGACGTTTCCTCAAAGCGCCCCGCACATGCTCCAGCACGATGGTCCCCGCATCCTGAAGGAAGTTGCGCGGTTCGATATAGTTTGAATTTAGCACTGCACCAGTTAACACGCGGCTATCGAACGCAGTGTCTATCTCACGCCACAAAAGTCCCGTGCTAGAATGTCCTGCACCTTCGCGCATGAAACGCCCACGCAACGAATGTTTCAGTCCTTCGAGCCTCGCGATTCGAGCAACCAACGATTGTTGAACACCGATTGATAATCGCGGGCATTTTACGCGGCTGTGCTTTTCTAAAGAGTCGATGCACTCGTTGCACCGTTCTTCCCACGCGAGGTACTCTTCCCGTGAAATCAATCGTGCAGATTGATCCAACAATTGGCGTTCTACTTGCGCGAATTCTGCCATGGTCGTAAATGCAGTATGTCTTTTCCTCGCAACACGTTGCAACGATTTGAGGCTTTGTGCAGTTTAGAGCGCATATTTATATCCTCATCATGATTTGGTATCTCTGTCTAACTCTTTTGGCGTACTCCCTCCCTCGAATGCATTGCATGCAAAAAAAAAATGGCGATCCATCCCAACATGGTTCTATGCAGTTTCTGCTGATACAGCATAATTCTTTCTATGATTCACGCGTATGACGAATTAGCGCGCAAGATCATCCGACACAGTTTCTGCTGACACCTATTTTCTAAGAATCGATGTTTCTGATGATTCCGCATAACTCTAAGATTCGACGTTCAACACGTGTCGAAACGTTTATCCTTGAGGATGGGGCTCAAGTTACTTGCGATCATGTGATATGACCTTATATGGTGTGCAAACTCCAAATCATCCGATACAGTTTCTGCCAACACAGCATAATTCTATGATTCATGCATATGACGTTTCTCAAAGTATTATATTGTATTCACATCATAAAAAATATAGCTGAGGAATAAGAGGAGGGGTAGATGGTGGGGATTGTGCTATGCATCCCTATTTAAGCCAGTCCTCGAACGCTGTTACAATAATCGCTCAGCAGTCGCATACGTTCGTGCCCGCACAATTATTAACCGCTTCCGTTCAATAGACTTCGTCATAGTACATATTCAAAATGTACAACCGACATTTCAACAACACTTCCCGAATGTGTGGAAACTACACCAATGACTGGAACGATATGGATTTTTCAAACCAGCAGCAGCAGTCTCAACAACAACAGCCTCAGGAACGCAAACAGAATATAAGGTACATAGGATATAGTACTCTCTATGTATTTTTTTATTTATACGAAACCAACTGAATCATTAACTCTGGTTATGTGGCTCTTACAGCAATGCATCCACATCAGTATTGAAAAAACCTATCATACGAATCCTGGGACGTGATTATCCATTGACTGCTACTGCCTACAAACGTCTCATAATAGGTATTTGCATCGGCCAGGATTTGGGCCGCATCGAGATTGCTATAGCCGATAATAAATGTCATGAGGTTTGCTTCTCCATGTCTACGTGGAAGCTTCTACTGCAGCAAGAATCACAGATACTTCGGCGTTTGCACTTCGATGCCGCATTAGTATATCAAGACCCTATCGCGATTGATCATTTACGTATCGATTTCACAAGAATACACAGTGAACGAATTGCTAAAATCTCGGATAATAGTTCAGTCATATACATGTCTGAAGCTGCGATAATTCAAATGTTCAAACATGCTCGTTGTATCGACCATATGTTCTCATGTTTATCAGAAAGTTTGTACTCTGTAACCAATAAGTACACCTCCTTTGTCAACATTATACGTACTGCTAATACAACGACCGCGGAATATGAGAAAATCATTACTGAAAGCGACTGCTACGAACCGAACTCTTTAATTGATTGTGCTTTAATAGACTCTTAGCATTAGGATTGGGATTGATCGTTCGTGATGCATGTTAGACGCCAGATTTTTAAATAAATTTCTGAAACACATATTATTTGTCAATTTTATTTATCCGTCTTTCTCCTCGCCACCTAATTTTAAGATTCAGCGTTTCAATAATTACTATTTCTCTGCGTTGGGGAAAAAAACATTCTGCTGACGCTGCATACTTATATTTCGTTCCTCGCGCTGTCAAATGACATCATCCCGCACGGCTGCTCCAGAGGAGTCAAGTTACACATGATCGCGCGAGACGTTGCGATTGAAAATCCTTTTGAAATACTGTCATCTAAACAACAAAAGCGACTGCACCACTAAGTAGTGTTGTCTCTTTCCCTCCCTAGAATTTTAGCTTTAAAAGTGATGCTCTGTCTCTTTCCCTCCTCCGAAGACGCGGTTCGTAAAACGTCGATCTTTCCCAAGATCTTCCGAAACAATTTCCAATAAAAATAAATTATTATTTCTCTGTGTTGGGGGAAAATTCGGGGTGGGTGGGGGTTTGAAAAAATATTTGGGTTGGGCTGAAAGAGATTTTTCGGGGTCATTCCCCCTCTGAAAAATTTCCGACGGTGGGTCAGGTCTCCGCGGCGGCTCGGCCCGGAGTGATCCCCTCCATCATCGCGGCTTCCCCCACTCCGCGGCACGTGCGCGCGCAACCGGTCTTCCACTCCCCGCAGGCCCCGCGCCCATGTTTCCCTCCGCCGCGCTCCCCCGCGCGCCCTCACTTCCCCCCGCCCCCGCGCTCCCCTCAGAGGACCTGGGTTAGAATCCCCCTTGCTATTCTACTCCCGCGCCACTTCTCGTCCAGCGGCCCGTGCGTCCCCAGCTGCGCGGAGATCTTGGACGGCGGAGTAAATTTTCGCCTCTACCTCTGCGAGCAGATGGAATGGGGAGGACGCGCCCAACGCGACCAGTTCGGCGTGCGACACCGTGCGGTACGCCCGTACGGATCTGTGGGCTGCGCGGCGGTGAATCTTAACGACAAGATCCCGACGCACGCGACAACCCTCCAGGTCGCCAGCCCATATACGGGCGTCATAGAGTGCCATGGACCGGAAGACTGTCACATATAGTCGCCGAACCCCCTCGTGAGGGCCCCCCAAGTTGGGCATGATTCGCGCGAGCGCGAACACTTGCTTCTCCAACCTGGGGGCGAGGGTCTTGAAGTGGCGCGTGAAACGCTAGTAGGTATTCAGGGTCAGGCCGAGATACTTCATCGACCTACCGACCCCGATACAGGCATCCCCGATCCTCAGGGACGCTCCGCTGGGGATACCGCTCCCAACTCTGTCCGCTAGCCATATCGCTTCTGTTTTCTCCAGAGCGACTCGCAGACCGAGCGTCCCGCTCGAGGTAACGAAGGGTCGCAGTGCCTCCTCCGCGAGGCTGACGGTCGCGCCCCACCGCTGCCCGGAGGCCACCACCAGCGTGTCGTCGGCGTAGCACACCAACGAGACACGCGGCGATGGCATATCCACCCGCGGCACCGCGTCGTATGGCACGTTCCAAATTAGGGGCCCAGCACGGACCCCTGTGGCACACCGCGATGCACGCGTATCGCCCCGTCCCCGGTACGGCCGATGAAGGAGGCCACTCCGCCGCGGAGATAGTCTCGGACCAGGCGGCGCAAGTAGAGCGGGACACGATGGAAGAGAAGTCCCTGCTCTATCGCCGCCCAGGAGACGGTGTTAAACGCATTGACGATGTCAAGGGACACCGCTCCCTAGACCGTCTGGCGCGACAGCGACCGGACCAGCTGTATAGCATCAATGGTCGAATGCTGCCGTTTAAAGCCAAACTGACGGTCGGATAGGCCCGAGTCCGCGACACCGAGATAGACGTTGAGGCGGGCAGCTATCATATCGTCCAACAGGCAAATGGGCCTATAGGTCGATGGCGACTCCGCGGGTTTACCGGGCTTGTGCAGCAGTATCAGCCTCGCTTGTTTCCACACGGGGCGGGGGGGGGGGGGGGGGGCTCCCAGACCTCAATACGGCGTTATACAGCCGCTTGAGGCCGTCTCCAAGGGCGCCCATGGCGCAGACCCAGACACGCCCGGGCACACCGTCCAGACCCGGAGCCAAATTTCTGGCGCGCATACGCGCCACCGAGAACGCGAGGTCCTCGTCGTTGACCTCGGGGACGTCGAATGGACTGACGTCCCCGCCCAACAATGGAGCCCCGGTCTCGTCGGCGTCACCGTCCGCCGCGACCGGGGGAGCGGGGAAAAGCGCCGACAGTACGGTGTCCAGGAACCGGGGATCGTGGCCCTCCATAGCGGGGGGCGCCCAAAGTCCGAGCTTAACGGACACGGCCTTGTACGGGCGCCGCCAAGGGTCCTCGTTGAGGGTCGCGACCAGGGATTGTAACCCGCGCCGTACCCTAACCCGAACGAAGGAAAGTTACTGTAACCCATACTAACCGCGAGAGAACGGTTTCTAAATTCTAGAAAGAGCCGGTTAACCCGCTCGTAGCGGGTTACTAGTAACATGAAATAGTCTAGTCTAGACAGACACTTAAGGGAGTATATACTCTGGTCATCCGGCCGAAGAACTGAGCAATCTATATGATTGTTTTACTGAATGAATAACAAATATAATCGTGGAAAACTTTTTACCTAATATTCATCTACTTGAAGAGTATACAAAACAAATTTTTCGGCAAATTTTTATGCAAAAATTGTGCTTCAATATGACGCCTTGAACAAGAGACACCTCTGTGGCGGGTCAAGTTTAGGATCACAAACTTATCTAAAACAAAAATTCCAAAGAGATTGATAATTTGTATGAGGGCCACTATTGCGGGAACCACAACTAAAAAAACACAGTGTATAAAAAGTATGATGATTCAATTAAAAAAACTGGATTCTGCTTTCTGCAATAGCCAATGGTTGGTAGGATAACCTCAAAAAGTTGCTGACCGATTTGTCCGGTATTTTTTTTATTTCCGACCCGTTAGTCGAGAAAACGTCATGTTAAGAAATACGCGTTAAAAGTGTTCGGTATTCTTCCGCAGCACGCTGTTACGAACTCACTTCACAGGTCTACAAATATTGAAATACTTCGAATATTGCTCCCAACCCTTAACAGAATATTATAACAACTAAATACTTTCGAAAAATGCCAAAAAAAATGAGTCTTTGAGACTCAGAGTCCGAGAGTTTCCCTTTAAAGTTGGTCAGAGATATGCTAATCTATCGGCAATATTCAGATCAAATGAATACGAAATGTTTAAAATATACGAGTACATAAAATGCATGCAGGATTGATTACATTTAGAGGGTTGTTAGAAACGGAATTTGTACTTTATCTCTTGAATTTCAAGAATTATTTTATTTTATCCCAAGAATCCTTGACAATAGTCATATGCTACTATTGTTTTAGCAACAAAGTCAAAACAAGCACAGTAAATATACAACGAACAAACATAAGTTAAGGATAATTGGGTAAAAAATATAACCATACAAAATATATATAACGTAGTAAATATAAATATTATACACGTAATCACACACACATGCATACGTATCAAACTATTCAATTACATTTGTTCGAACCACCACAATATCATCTAAAATATGAGTATTTAATCTCGATCTCTGATCGTTTAATATGAATTTTAGTCCTGAAAATAACCTTTCGACCGACACCTGACTTGCTGGAGCTGCGTGTTCAATTTGTGCAAGTATGCGCAGTTCGGAAAAACTATGTTTCTCCCAATATTCTCAAATATTCAGTTCCTTACATACTCTTGAACTTTGTGAGAAAGCATTTAATTGGGCAACCATACTAAAACCTGTTTGTGACGAATTTTGTTGTTCTGCGTCTCTTTCCAATAACATTTTTTCAAAATGATCAGGTGATGAAATTGAAGAATTGTCTGTTTGTGATTCATTTATTTGTATGGAATTCAAGGTCTCATAACGCTTCCAAGTATTCATTAAATGCTGAATAGCGGTATTTTTTTTCAGCTGCTGATAATAAATTTTTATATCGTGGATCTAAAAATACTGAAGCCAATAAACATTTGTTGTTAATAATTTCCTGCTCGCGCTTATCGTATCTAGTAAGCGTGTGGCAAAACTATTTTCCAGTTTTCTTAAGCTTAATTTACATTGTGTCCACACAGCATAAAAATCTCCTATTAATAGCTGCTCGTACTGCATTTTTTGTTGCTATTTTGGTTGGTTCCAAAACAGTTAACAATTCCTTAATAATACGCCATTCGTTTTCTAATATTACGATATCTTTCATCTCAGAACGACAAAAATCTTTCAATTCATATAATCTTTCCAACATATTATACGTGGAATTCCACCTAGTAGTGCAATCTAAAATTGGTCTACGAAGGTTCAAATTCCTTAAAACTATTCCTAAGTTGGCACAGCGGAGTTTTCGTACCAGCTCGCGTATTTTGTGTAATAACTCTTGTATATTGACAGCTTGTATCGCATCGTAAATGGCAAGTTATAGGGTGTGTGCAACACATCGTACACATATTAATTCTGAACTATTACCATCTGGTGGAAATAATTGCTCGCCTTGTAAATAAAATTCATCGCGGTATTCATTCAGATGAACATCGTCGTCCATCTCGCTATGGTCATTACTATCATCACAATTTGTTTGCTCTTCTCTAAGAAGACGAATCATTTTTAGCATATTTGCCCCATTATCCGTCGTAATGGAATAAATATTGTCTGCTGTTAGATTATATTCCTTTAATACATTAAGGACTAAGTCTTTTAAATTATCACTAGTATGCCCATCAAATACTTCTTTTAGAGTTAGAGTACTTACAATTATTTTTTCATTTACAATATATTGGGCATTAATGCCTATAAACGATTTAAACTAACGGGTTACCCCATCAATTTTTAAACAAATTAGTTTATTTGCCATTTCGAATTTGATATCTTCCCTAACGGTACGCGCCTTAGTTGTAATCGCCTCGCGAACAATGAATTTATTAATTGTTGGAGATGACTCTAGTACCTGCAGTGAAAAATTCAGTATTTTTCGGAAACCTGAATCATCGAAAATACTTAGGGGCCGACCGTTTACAGTGGTTAATTCCACGCAAGCATCGAGAATAGAGCTTCTTGTAATTGCCGTTGACGTGGAAGCTGATGAACTTGATGAAGTGTCAATTCTCCTTCTCTTCCGAGCTTCCTTCCACATGGTAACAGTTGTATATTCGTTTGGGTGGTGGTATTGTAAGTGCCGCGTCAAATTAGCAGCATGGTTCCCTTAATAAAATAAGCCTGACTGTCAAAATATTGTAAAATTAGCTTAAAGTACCACGAGTTACGGGGCTTCTCTACATTGTATGAAATAAAGTTTCCGGTTGGCGTCTGTCTTTTTCTTCGCGTTAATCTGGCGAACCACTGGACGAACTGGGATGCGTTCACCCCATAGGTCATTCTTAAGAAATGTTTCAATAAAATCGTCACTGTTCGGCTTCCTTTCGTCATAGGTAAGTATTTCATACACCTAAACCTTCCTCGACAAAAGCTCTATAAAACGGCGAAAACCGCATCACAATCCGTCCAGTGGTTTTCGAGATTAGCCCGAACAAACAGACAAACGCCTACCAGGGACTTCATTTTATAATACTCCGTAAACTGGGAAAACATTGGCAGTTTTTTGTAACATTTTGTTATATAATATAAAAATTAACACTTTTACATTTGCTTTAAATATCCTATTAGAACATTACATATTTTATGATTAAACTACCAGTATTGAAATGCATAAAATTGATGTCCTTTCCATCTTTAAAGGCGCGCTCTTCTGAGATACCACCAAAAAATTTTTTCCATTTTTTGAAAGTATATATATTTGAGAATTTGACTTCTACAGCGCTTTTTGTACACCTCTCGCCGTGAGTGCTCCGAGTTCCTGACAACTTTAAACGCGTTTTTCTCGAAACGTACTTTCTTCAACTGGGGTAGATAAAATCTCATGAGCTACACATCCCATTGCTTTAAAATTTTTACACTTTAATCCACAAACTACTAGCTTTCGTCGGTATCGAAATTTTATTTCTCCAATTATCTACTCCAGCGATATCTGATTTTTAAACACGCGTATATTGTGGCCGAGATGAAATCAAGACACAATTAATGAAAACGGTGAAAAAATCTTTTGTATCAGGAAAGAGTAATTAAATCAGCTGTCAAATGAATCATAACGTTAGACGTACACACGGCTCAAACGATTGTGGCCGATCAAGTTTCGATTGCATTCGAGCTCACTAGGGCTGGCTTTTTTACATCGCTACGATTCTACAGTATTTCGTGAATATGGTGGGGGCAGTGCCAAGCCACAGGTTCCCGTCTAGAACACTTCCAATTCATGTTGAAACACCACTGTGGCACCATCTGCCTATGATTGTCATAATTATATAAATCCGCGCGATCGGTTCTGTTCGCGATGCTGTAGCGAAAATGACACAAAAGATAAATGTCAAATGACTTTTATTGCAATGAACCTAAAAAAAAATCATAATAATTTTGCCACTATAAACGATAAACTTGTAATGTCCAAAGTAAATAAATCAACGAATTTATATATAAATCCATTGATTATTATAATGGAAAACACAAATAAATAAAGCGGGAAACTAGAGTAGTAATGAAAAGAATGGAAACGAATGTTATGTATTTAGTAGAGATGGCAAGGGTTAGGAAACCAGAATACTCAGATGAAAGTCTTGTCCAAAGTAAATAGATCAACGGATTTATAATGGAAGACACAAATAAATAAAACGGGATGGTGTACACCAAAGAAATACGCATTTATTTCAAAATCTACTATTTGTTATTTTATGTTAACAACGGGAAAATAAACATAACCGAAAATTAAATTTTGTGACAGGACTGCGCGAACGTGTCTCGCATTAAACGTCATCCGTTTACTTCACGCTATATCTGTCACTCTGTTCATGCGAGTAAGGTATCCGTTAGGGATTTCCACGACGTTAAAATAAAAAAAAAAATAATAATAAATGAAAAATAAAAATATTTTTTATTTTTGATAAATTCTCAACCGGACAAATTTCTTACTTATTTTGGTTACTCGCACGAACAGAGTGACAGATATAGCGTGAAGTAAACGGATGACGTTTAATGCGAGACACGTTCGCGCAGTCTTGTCACAAAATTTAATTTTCGGTTATGTTTATTTTCCCGTTGTTAACATAAAATAACAGATAGTAGATTTTGAAATAAATGCGTATTTCTTTGGTCTACACCATCCCGCTTTATTTATTTGTGTCTTCCATTATAAATCCGTTGATTTATTTACTTTGGACAAGACTTTCATCTGAGTATTCTGGTTTCCTAACCCTTGCCATCTCTACGAAATACATAACATTCGTTTCCATTCTTTTCATTACTACTCTAGTTTCCCGCTTTATTTATTTGTGTTTTCCATTATAATAATCAATGGATTTATATATAAATCCGTTGATTTATTTACTTTGGACATTACAAGTTTATTGTTTATAATGGAAAAATTATTATGATTTTTTTTAGGTTCATTGCAATAAAAGTCATTTGACATTAATCCTTTGTGTCATTTTCGCTACAGCATCGCGAACAGAACCGATCGCGCGGATTTATATAATTATGACAATCATAGGCAGATGGTGCCACAGTGATGTTTCAACATGAATTGGAAGTGTTCTAGACGGGAACCTGTGGCTTGGCACTGCCCCCACCATATTAACGAAATACTGTAGAATCGTAGCGATGTAAAAAAGCCAGCCCTAGTGAGCTCGAATGCAATCGAAACTCGATCGGCCACAATCGTTTGAGCCGTGTGTACGTATCGTTTAAAAAAAATTCAAAAAATTAATTAGGTGCAAATGTCACCCCGTACATTCAGTGTTCCCCCACTTTACGATGTGTGTGGATATTTTAACTAATCGAAATAACTTACCTTCAATGTTATTCTGCATCCATCAATGAGGCATTTAGATTTATCTTCATTCGTGTTGAATGAAAAATATTGACGCACAGGATGCTCTATAATGTAATATCCACAAAGGAATAAAATGGCAGTTACAACCGTATAATATGTATATGCACGTGTTGAACGTTCACTAAATTCCGCGAGGTGCAAACGACCAAGGACTGGTACAAGACAAGACTGATGAATGTTTGACATTTGTCCTGGCGGTTTTCGGGGCTGCTAATAAAAATGTAGTCATGGTGGGAATAAAGTCCTGTTAGGAAGACGAGGCGTGGGTTTTTCACAAAAATTGTGACGTGTCCGGGGGTGTGCCGCGCTCCTCACATAAAGTAATAAAACTTTACAACAGTCGGTATGTGGACGACCCGCCAAATGTACATATTTAAAGTTAAGCTCTTAATCTTAAATAGTTTATATTAGCATCGTACTAAAATACCCTTAGAAATAAGTTTTCTCTGTTCTATATTGTCCAGCCATAACGGAACTCTGCTTTTCAATATCATCTACAGCCGTGTACGCGTTTCGCTTTATACCTACCAGTTTTTAATATTTTCGACATCTTTAGACAATAGGTAATGATCACGAAGTCTGGTTGACAGTCGGTTTCGTCCTCGAGGTACCACCGAAGCACCGAACAACCGGGTTGTAAACCCGCACCCCCGGCAGACGCTCGCGAATTCGGGGCGGTCAACTTAATCCTCGACCTCGCATATTTATTACTTTCACGTGCACGCATCACTCTACCAAGGAGTGTCTGACATTGAAATCAAATTCATTATTATTTGGAAACATGGTTTTCACTGTATAAGGCGGTATTTCCTAGCCTGCGTCTGGTCGATGCGTCCAAACACAAGACTGCTTCAGCAGCAGTGTAGATGCAAACGCACTGCGTTCCATCGCCACAGTGGGACAAAATCCCAAGAAATAGGAGAAAAATTCATTAGCCCATTTATTTGCACTAAAAATGAAGGATTCAAACCCTAACCCGTGCCGAGTTGGCTACTCAGTATCGTAGAATAACCCGCGTAACCGGGTAACACAAGACATCTATAACCCGAGTAACCCGGTTATACACAGGTTACAGTATGGCCCGGTGCAGACGAACAGTTTGCGGCAATATGACAATACTGTCGCCAAATATGCATACATTTTATATATCTCTCCATATACATATATATGTATGTACTTTTTTTTTTTTTTTTTTTGGAAGAGGGGGAAAATGCTTTACGCATACCCCGACATTTGTTGTGGGGGTTATGTGGGACTCCCCGCCTATAACTAGGCGGGATACCCACTAAAAACCCCCTCTGGTGGTCTCCACCAGGGGCCTCATGGCGGCGCCCGGAACTTCTGATGTAGTCCGTCGGGCGCCGCTATCGTTGCCGATGAGGCCCCGCTAACACCCCCCCCCCCACTCCCAAATTAAGCTTGGGAGGGGGGGAAACCACCGACTGGGTGTCCACTCTGTTAAAACAGACTCCCCGGTCTCATACGCTGCACTAACAAGGAGAGGTTCCCAGGTGTCCGCCTCCGATTGCTTTGAATTTTGGATATGTTTTAGAGGACCGAAAAATAAGATATACGTGTTTTTTTATAGCGGCCCGTTTTCATATTTAGAGGGTGAAACCACCCCCCAAAGTTATAAGATTTTCAGGTGTTCATCTCCGATTGCTTTGGTTTTTGGATATGTTTTAGAGGACCGAAAAATAAGAAATACGTGTCTTTTCATTTTAGCCTGCTTGAATGTTTAGGGGGTGAAACCCACCCCTGAAGTTTATAAGAATAGTTGGTGCCCGCCTCCGATTGCTTTGGTTTTTCGATATGTTTTAGAGGACCGAAAAATAAGATATACGTGTTTTTTTATAGCGGCCCGTTTTCATATTTAGGGGGTGAAAACACCCCCCAAAGTTATAAGATTTTCAGGTGTTCATCTCCGATTGCTTTGGTTTTTGGATATGTTTTAGAGGACCGAAAAATAAGAAATACGTGTCTTTTCATTTTAGCCTGCTTGAATGTTTAGGGGGTGAAACCCACCCCTGAAGTTCATAAGAATAGTTGGTGCCCGCCTCCGATTGCTTTGGTTTTTGGATATGTTTTAGAGGACCGAAAAATAAGATATACGCGTTTTTTTATAGCGGCCCGTTTTCATATTTAGGGGGTGAAACCACCCCCCAAAGTTATAAGATTTTCAGGTGTTCATCTCCGATTGCTTTGGTTTTTGGATATGTTTTAGAGGACCGAAAAATAAGATATACGTGTCTTTTTATTTTAGCCTGCTTGAATGTTTAGGGGGTGAAACCCACCCCTGAAGTTCATAAGAATAGTTGGTGACCGCCTCCGATTGCTTTGGTTTTTGGATATGTTTTAGAGGACCGAAAAATAAGATATACGCGTTTTTTTATAGCAGCCCGTTTTCATATTTAGGGGGTGAAACCACCCCCCAAAGTTATAAGATTTTCAGGTGTTCATCTCCGATTGCTTTGGTTTTTGGATATGTTTTAGAGGACCGAAAAATAAGATATACGTGTCTTTTTATTTTAGCCTGCTTGAATGTTTAGGGGGTGAAACCCACCCCTGAAGTTCATAAGAATAGTTGGTGCCCGCCTCCGATTGCTTTGGTTTTTGGATATGTTTTAGAGGACCGAAAAATAAGATATACGCGTTTTTTTATAGCGGCCCGTTTTCATATTTAGGGGGTGAAACCACCCCCCAAAGTTATAAGATTTTCAGGTGTTCATCTCCGATTGCTTTGGTTTTTGGATATGTTTTAGAGGACTGAAAAATAAGATATACGTGTCTTTTTATTTTAGCCTGCTCCAATGTTTAGGGGGTGAAACCACCCCTCTAATTTTCATACGGGGTACAAAATTGTGTCGAGTAAAACTTCAAATAAATTTCATTTGCGTCATAATTTACTGTATGGATGATGTTCTTGTCGTGAGTCACCCTTATCAGAGGGTAAACTACCCGCAATCCTTTCAATACGTATTTAAGAGGCTTGAAAAGTGTCAAAAATGTCATCAAAAACTTAAAAACCATAAATACAAATTATTTTATGGTGACACATCAGTGGTTTTATGCCCTCCCATTGCTGCCGACAACCCCCTGTGAACAACCCCTAGTTAGTCAGCTACGTCGGGCTTACAGAATTCAAGCAGACTATTTTGCGAAAATTAACTGCAAAATGATGAAGGTAATTTCAATCTTGCTTAATGAGAAAATAGCCCCCAAATGCACAGTTACATTATTGTAAACAATGAAGAAATTTACTTACTGCATTAATTCTTTTTAACTTAAATTTTTAATCTGCATTTCTTACAAGATATATACAGTTTACGAAACGATCACTTAAAGTATTTGTATATATACTATCGGAGACCTTACGGTTCATATTTGTCACAAAAGTGGTATTCATGAAAAAAATGCTTTAAACAATATGCTTTTTTACACCAGGAGCATCTAACTATCGGTGTTTCATCGCAGAGTGCACATTTCATTTCCGTATTCTGTTCAAAAGCAAAGTCTACAGGATTCACAAAATCTCCTAACTTTTGTTCTGTGTATCCACTTTTATACCAAGGATACTGGAATAGATTTATACATCTGGGTGAAGATAATTGGTTGTGTACAAGTGATTGTAATTTAATTATATTATTTCTTAAATGAAGATTAACGTCATAGTTATGCAAAAGTACATCGTCGGAGAAACGCCTAACATAATTCTTCCACACCCTAAATCCATAAACATCTAGAGCAGGGGTGCACACTAAGTTTGCCCTAGGGCAGTCGGTGCGCCCTCGAGCTCGACCGTGGAATGCTCACCCCCCACTCCTCGGTATAAGGTGTTGTGGTGGAGAACTCTATGACTGCAAAGGCAGTATGCCCGTTACAACTACAAGCATACCGACGATAGATATACATACAAGACCAAACGAAAACGTGCAGAATTTTATATTATATTCAGAAAGTTACTTTTAACAAATTCGCATACGTAAATTTGAGTACTTTCATTTGAAGATATATAATAACATATATACATATAGAGTGGGCGACAAAAGTATTCGGATACCCTACCATTATAAATGTGAACCAAAGTATTATTATTGCATACGAAAATTTGAACTCATTTTTTAAAATTCAATTAATAAAAGTACAGAGATTGGAATTATAATACTCAATACTTTTCTTTTAAAAATTCCCCAAAATGTGCCTTATTTTCGGAGCGTCAAACTCTGGAAATCCCTGCGGCAGCCTGTGAGGCTCCGCTCCCACTACTCCAGCCGCTCTCCACTCCGTTGCTGGACTCGCTTCTACCTGAACGAGCTCGGATCTGAGCTCGCGCCCGGAATTGGGGGTCCTGTGTATACCTGATCTAGAGGTTGGATTTGTCCAGTGGTACCTTTTGGTATCATCTTCATTATAATTTCTTTACCCACTGGTGTCGCATCACGTACATCTTGTTCACAGTGCCCACTCCAAGAGTCTAGCAACAACACACTTGTTTGTTTGGTTTTAGGAAAAAAGACTTCTTCCAACCAGGTTTTGAAATGAGCTGCAATATTAAATTAAAATCCATCGTAACTACACATATATGTATAGTTAATTTTCATTATCAATAAGAATTATTCTCTAATTAAGATAATTTCAAAATATACATTACCAGATGTGAGTTTTCCAGATTTTGATGCCGTCACGTACACGTTCGTTGGCTTAAATGATGTTTTTTTAACTATTGGTCCAAATTCTCCATTTGCTTCTTGCAAGACCATAAAGAGGGGTGATAACAATCTTCCATCCGCAGTTATTGTTGGTTGTATTGTATAACTATGTGTCGTTGAAAATACAGATTGTACAACACATTCTACTTTTTTTGTGCCTTGCACTGCTAAGGTTCGTCCAGAATGTATTTCTAATTGAAATCCACTCTGGTCTGAATTATATATATTGTCAGGTCCGATTCTGGCACTCAAAGGCTTTACTTCCTGAACAAAGTTTGTAGCTCTGACTTTTAATACTTCATCGTCTTCTATTGTTGTGCGTGTAACAAATTTGGTTATTTTCCGTGAAACAATGCGATGAGCTTTTTTAAAATTATTTACCCATTTTCTAGAAGCTTTAAAAACCATGTTATCATTACCCTGCTCTTTATATGCCTTCAAAGCCCATCGTCGAATATCTCTGTCATGTAAAATATAACCGGCATCAATAGCTTCCCTCAAATTTTGTATTACATACTCGGAAATTTGTGCTAATCTTTCTCGTTTGGTTCCTCCTACTTCAATTTGATGAGCCCATCGCCGTAATTGCCGTTCAGATGTAACATATTTAAAATTATGTTGAACTGTATTAAGCTTACGCTTTTTTCCTCCGTCATTCCAAAATGCAACCGCTCTCCACTTATAGCCAACATCAACATCTTTATCACGTTGAGAACAAACTCCTGTATATGTTTCTTCCGACCAATTTTCATCATTATCATTTTCATCAACAGCTTCAACTTCACACTCTTTAAACTGATCCAGAAAGTCCAATGAAAACTCTTCCGAAACTTCGACTACATTAAATTCAAATATGCTATCAAGCAACATCTTTTGTATAGATTCTTTTAATTGTACTTCCTCCCTTGTTATAGGAGTTTCCATCAAGTACATACTTTGAAATGTTACTAATAATAAATTGATCACGTTCAGCGGATTAATAATCATTTTTAGTCGTGAGAACTGTAGTTGCAAATTCTGTGAACACGTGAAGCACTCGGATGTGACTGAAGAACAAACCAGTTTTCGAGAAGCAACGTACCGCAATCTTGCAGAAAATATCGCGTAACTCGATATAACTGCTATTTTTAGCGTCATAACATAAGCGCGCGGAAAAACATTCAAGTCAAATGCAGCTGACCATATATGTTCCATATGAAAGAAAACTGCTGCCAATTCATTGGCACTTGGCTTCTTCAATTTCTTTTTATTTTAATTTTAGCTTACTGAACTCCCATTGAGGGTATTTGTAATTATAACGACAATTTAGAGCTCCATCTTTATAAAGTACTATTTATCTGAATTTCCTTTGTATTCGTTCAAAGCTTACGCTCCTTTGAAATATCTTATATAAGCCCGACGTAGCTGACTAACTAGGGGTTGTTCACAGGGGGTTGTCGGTAGCAATGGGAGGGCATAAAACCACTGATGTGTGGCCATAAAATAATTTGTATTTATGGTTTTTAAGTTTTTGATGACATTTTTGACACTTTTCAAGCCTCTTAAATACGTATTGAAACGATTGCGGGTAGTTTACCCTCTGATAAGGGTGACTCACGACAAGAACATCATCCATACAGTAAATTATGACGCAAATGAAATTTATTTGAAGTTTTACTCGACACAATTTTGTACCCCGTATGAAAATTAGAGGGGTGGTATCACCCCCTAAACATTGAAGCAGGCCAAAATAAAAAGACACGTATTTCTTATTCTTCGGTCCTCTAAAACATATCCAAAAACCAAAGCAATCGGAGATGAACACCTGAAAATCTTGTAACTTTGGGGGGTGGTTTCACCCCCTAAATATGAAAACGGGCCGCTATAAAAAAACACGTATATCTTATTTTTCGGTCCTCTAAAACATATCCAAAAACCAAAGCAATCGGAGGCGGGCACCAATTATTCTTATGAACTTCAGGGGTGGGTTTCACCCCCTAAACATTCAAGCAGGCGAAAATGAAAAGACACGTATTTCTTATTTTTCGGTCCTCTAAAACATATCCAAAAACCAAAGCAATCGGAGATGAACACCTGAAAATCTTGTAACTTTGGGGGGTGGTTTCACCCCCTAAATATGAAAACGGGCCGCTATAAAAAAACACGTATATCTTATTTTTCGGTCCTCTAAAACATATCCAAAATTCAAAGCAATCGGAGGCGGACACCTGGGAAGCTCTCCTTGTAAGTGCTGCGTGCCACCATAAAAACTTAGAGCTAACTTAGAGCTAACTTAAAGACTACAAAAAATATACGCTGGCGGTGGCGCCGCGTTCCGTAATGTTTAAAAACGCTTAAAGCTAACTTAATGTTAACTAAAACTACGCTAAGACTATGCTAAAAACGCTAAAAAGACGCACGCGGCTCCCGCATGGGGACACCGCCGGGGGGGATTACCTCCCCTCCCACGCGATCAGCGGGGGCCGACCCTCTTTCTTTTTCTTGCGAGACGTAGACGCGCCTGGGCTCTCGCGGCCGAAGCCTCTTGGGCCAGGCGCGCGCGCTCCGTTCGCAAGAGACGGCCGGCCTCCACCTCCGCCGCCTGGCGGGCCCCCATAACGGAGGCCGCAAAATCGCGGAAGGCGGTCCACCTCTCCGCAGAGGAAGTGGCAAGAGGCACCAGCGTGGAGACTTCCACGGGTGCCCCCAGGCCAGCGGCCAGCACCTCGCGCTGGGGGGCGAACTCCGGGCATGAAATGAGCACATGCTCTGCATCATCCCGGGCCGCCCCGCAGTTCAAGCACGCCTCGGAGGGTGCTTTCCCAATTCTGTGTATGAACTGTTGGAAAGACCCATGCCCCGTCAGGAGTTGCATGGACCAATAGTCCGCAATCACTGAGGGGCCCGAGGCGTCGACGAAGGTGCCGACCGCAGGGACCAGGCGTCTCACCCACCCAGTGGGTGGGGACCTGTCCCATTCTGCCTGCCACTCCCCCATAGTTGCTGCCAGCGCAGCGGCTTTGTGGAGGTGGACCCGCGTCTTTAAAAGCTCCGGGTCGCCGCCAAGGGTGGGGTCATCCCTATCGCGTGCTTTTGCGCAGAAAACTGCGCGCCCCATTTTGGCCTTAATGTACAGCGGCATTCGCCCTGCTAAAACGCAGAGCGAGGCAAAGGAGACAGTCCTATATGCCGCTGTACATCGGATCAGGGCCGTGCGCTGAGTACGGCGGAGAATAGCACGTACATTCTCCTTACTCAACGCAACAGCCCAAACCGGCGACCCGTATAAAATCACGGACTCCCACACCGAGATATATAGCTTCCGGGCATGGACGGATGGGCCCCTGGTGTTAGGCAGGATCGCGGAGAGCGCTCCTGAGACCCTATCCGCCCTAATGGCAACCTCCCCCAGATGGGCCCGATAATTGCGGAGGCAGTCAAATACCACCCCCAAGTATCGGACCCTGGCCGCCGTGGTGACAATGGCTCCCAGGATCGGAAGTCTAACCGTCTTCTCGATCCTGTGGCCAGTCAGGAGGATGGCCTCCGTTTTTTCCGCTGCCAAGGAAAGGCCGGTTTTGCGAAACCAAGCTCCAATTCTCGGCAGCACGGAAGCCATCTGAATCCTGACCTGGGAGAGGTCCCTGCCCGAAAACAGGAGGGCGAGGTCGTCGGCGTACGCTATCGCACGCCCCGCCCCGCCCATATCCAACTCGGTGAGGAGTCCGTCGTATACGGCGTTCCACAGGAATGGCCCTAAAACGGACCCCTGTGGGACGCCCGCGTAAATATTACGGACCACGGTGCCCTCATAAGAGTGCACCGTGATCCCACGATTGCTAAAATAGTCTCGGAGAAGCGCCCGAACATGTCGGTCTACCCCCCTCCTACTCATCACGTCCAGAACAACATCCCATCTAAGGGTGTTGAAGGCGTTCTGGACGTCGAATGAGAGGAGGAGGCAGATTTTGTTCTTGGCCCTGGAGGCTTAGGCAAACCGAGCTACCTCGGTGGCCGCCTCCATGGTGCCGACACCTCGGCGAAAACCAAATTGGTTCGGGTGGAAAGGATCCCTGCCGAGCTGGGATTCCAGAATCTCCTTGATGACGTACTCCCATACCTTAGATAAGGCTGGGAGTACGGAGATCGGCCTATAGGCCCTCGGACTTAGGGGATCCTTACCCGGCTTCGGGAGCAAGATGACTCTTGCCATCTTTCACGAAGCCGGGATGCCACCTCGCACAAGGGTGTCGGCCACCATCTCGCGTATCATATCTTGGTTAGCCCTGGCCACCCAGGCCACGACCCCCGACGGGACTCTATCGAGTCCGGGGGCCTTATTGGGCTTGACACGCGAGAGGTCCCTATCGACCTGCTCGGGCGTTACCTCCGGGATTCCCCTCCATTAAGAGGAGAGGGGTCGCATGGGGAGGGATCGCGACAAGAGGGGGGCGTGCGCGCGCACTGGCCCAACCGTTGGTGTGGGGGAAGGAGGAGGGAGGGGAGGGGCGGGGCGGTGGCAAACAGGGTATCAACTACCCTGCCCACCTGCTCCCGCGTTAAGACCGTGTTCGGTTTTCTCCCCCCCAACCTGGCCATAACAATTTTGTATGGCTTCCCCCACGGATCACCGTCGACCGTGCCGTATAGCTCCCTCCAGAGCCTCTCCTTGGAGCGCCAGATCAGGACCTGAACTGCCCGCCTAGCCAAGGAGAAGTCCCGCCTCAGTTGTTCGAGGCGGGGGAAGGAGGGATCTAGTCTCCTCCTGCTTCTCTGGAGAAGCCTACGAGCACGATGCATCGCCGATCTTGCCTCGGCGATGTCCGCGTTCCACCAACGGTTGGGCTTCCGGGTCCCCCTAGGGAGACACCTCTTCCCGAGAACCTGGGCACTAACCCCCTCTAAAAGGCGCTGTAGTCCCTCCGCCCTCGGAACCTCGTCCATAAAACCGGACGGTTCCAGCGGAGGGGGAGGGGCCGACACGCCCGCAGGCGTGGCCAGCGAGGTGGGGGGGGGGGGTCGGGAGGGCGTTCCGCAGAACGCGGAAACCAGGATCGACTCCGGGGTGACGTCCTTCATCGAGTATGGGGTCCAGCCGTCGCCTGGTGGTCGGCGAGTCACACCCGGTTTTGCCAGGGTGTGGCGGACATAGAGGTGGTCGGAGGCGGTATAGTGCCGAAGCACCTCGCTCTTCCGAACCCTCCCGGCCAGACTTCTGTCAACAGACAGAACGTCGATGAAGGACGAACCCCTGCCCGTCCGGAACGTACAACGGTCCCGGACTCTAATGGGCACAAGACCCAACCTCGCCAGCAGAGCCATACATGCATGGCCCCTCCGGTCAGCAACCTTCCCTCCCCAGGCAGGGGATTTGGAGTTCAAATCCCCCGCGAGGATGACCCCTCTCCCCGGGGCTAAAAGACTTAATACTACTCCTTCCAACTCCTCCAGATATTGCAGTAAGGCGGGGCCCTTCTTGCTCGGCCGACAGTAACAGCTCACCACGACCGTGTTATCCACGATCGCGGTGGCTATTCCTTCGGCAGCGATAGGGGGGGTAAGGGAGGCGAACCTACCCTTAAACCCGGTGACCCAGATCGCTGAATCCCCCGTGGAATCCCCTATCCACTCAGGTAATATCCTGAATGGTTCAGAGATAACCACGAGGTCCACTCCAAGCAGGCAGGCATTATGGATCATAAGATCCTGTGCCAGCCTGCATCTGTTGAGGTTGATCTGCAGGATCTGGGTCATTAAACCGGTCTACCAGATCCTGGCACCCCCGCTGCCGAACTCGCCCTGATGGCCGGGCAGGCCAACGACGCCGTGACGTGCGCCGCTTTCGGACCCTTGACCCCTGCCGCCGAGCAAATAAAGCATTTGGCCACGCCCATGCATACTGCAATGGCGTGGTCCGTGGCCCGGCACCTCCTGCACAACTCTTTACCCTTGGGGACCGTGGGGCATGAGGCAGCCAGGTGCCCCAGTTGATGGCACGCAAAACAACGCGTGCTCTTAACCAGGGTCCTGGCCCTTACCACGGTCAAACCCGTCCTAAAACGGACGGGTTCCGCGCCCTTAGGGAGGGCGGTGGTGGGAACCTCCACCACCGCGGTCTGCGTCCCGCTGAGGACCTGCCTCAGCGACCGGACAACCAGGCCGGCCACCTCCACTTTTAGGGCCGCGCCCAAGTCTACGAGGAGGGTCGGGGCATCGATCATCGGATCGATATCCCTGACCTCTAAAACCGACTTATCCTGGAGGGGTGCACTGGTCACCTTACCGGACATAAGCCTCGCAAGCTCATTCGCCACCAAGGTCGCACTGACCTTGGGGCCGAGCTCAAGGAGCACGTGCCCCAGGCGCGTGCGTTTCACGGCCCTGACATCTGTCAAGGCCGCACGCCCCAGGGTCACGGTGGTCCGGTAGGTTTCCAAATATTGCCCACCCTCCGGGACCCTAACTAAAACAGCCTCCGGGCGGGTCCTTATTGGCCTCGCCCTCTTTTTGGGCGGGGCGACCTGGCCCCGGGGCGTCGCCGCCGGCCGAGGGGGGGGGGGAGCCCCCGCCTTCCTAACACCGGGGCGGGGAGTGCTCGCCTTCCCAGTAGCCAGGTTCAGCGCCTGATTCTTCCCACTCGGAGGGGGTTGTTGGGGGGTATTCCCCTTCGGCACCGCCTTCGGGGGCGCTCCCGGTACAACTAGGGTACTCAGAGGGGCGGACGACCCCTCCACCTTCTTCTTCCTCTTCTTATTCTTCCGGGTGACCTTCTCAAACGGAAGGTCCCCGCCTCCCGGCCCAAGGCCCTCGCCCTCAACGGAGGGGGGTGGGGGTGGAGGACCTCCTCCCGCCCTCCCAGAAGGCCACGCCTCTTTCCCAGTAAGGGGAGGGGCGTGTGTGAGCCCAGGGCCCATGAGGCTCTAGGAGCCAGCGGCGGCAGAGGTCAAAGCCTCGGAGAATAGACGCCTCTTCGTTGCCGCCGCTGCAGTCACCGCCTCGTTGGGGGAAGATCTCAGCCTCTTCCCCTTCCCCTTGGATTGTGGGGTCTTGGACTTTCCCCCCCTTCTTAGAGGGAGGGGTCTTGTCCCCCGCCACATCCTTGGGGATGGTACCGTGTGCCTCCCCGGGGGCCGAGATACCCGGCCCCCGAGGGTCCACCACCTCCACCGTCTGGGTGCCCACCTCCGCGGTCCAAGGTCTACGGGTAACCGGCAACCTGGTTTGAACCAGCCCCTTCAGCTGGTTCTTGGCCGGCTTCCCCTTAGCCTTTAATACCACTGCGTCGTGGTAGGCCTGAGCCTCAACTACGGCCGTCGACGCCACCTCGCAACGGTCAATGATTCCGTCGGCCAGGGTGGCTACCCTAGCCTTCGTAGCTCTACCCGCCACGACGGTGGCCTTGAGGTCCCGGCATTCCCGGACCAACTCCCTAAGGAGTGATCCAACTTCATCCAGCCGGGCCTCCAGCTTCTCCTCCGAGGTCATGGGCTTCGCGCGAGGCACCGCCCCAGACCCCGGAGTCGACGTCGGCGGGGGGGGGGGCTTGGGGGCATTGAACCTTGATACAGGCCCCCCCCCATCATCCCCCTCCCTACCCAGAAGCTCCACACTCCTTATAGTGGGTACGCCCACTGGCGTCCCCGGAGACCCTGAAAAGGGCCGATTATCGGGGTCCACGCCCCCACTCTTGGTATGGGGGACGTCCTTAGACGCCCCCAGTGGCTCTAAAAAGGGCCGTTTGCCGGGGACCTCGCCCTCCATCCCACCCATAGGGTGGACGCTACTCCTCCCAATCACCCGCGGCTCATGCTGCAGCCTCGAAGCTGCCGCCGCCCCGTCCCTGACGAGGCCCTCCGATTGAGCTCTACGCTCCGGAGGAGTCCTCGCCAGGGTCCGCCCCTTCACTATCCCGGACTCAGCCGGGGTGGTGGGGGTCTCCGGGGCGATCTCAGCATCCCGGATCCCTTTGCTAGAGGGGGGGGGGTAACAGTTACCCCTGCCGCCTCGAGTAGCGCACCCCTCTGCCGCCAGGCGGCCGCGCTACCCTCCAATTTGCTCATTTGTACCCCGTGAGCAATGTCCTCCGGGGTGTCCTCCCCCAGAGTAACGGGGGGGGGGGGAGACCCCCCCGAGTGCCCACGGGTCCAATCCATACCAGAGTCGTCGTCCTTGGTCGTAATGCCTAGTTCTGCCGCTGTAACTTCTTCCCCTGGGTGCAGTGGCGGTAACTTACCGCCACCCGGGGTGACACCTGCCCGCCGCATCAGCCAGGAGTCATCGGACTTATCCGTACCCAGGGTGCTGCCGACGTCGCAACCTGGGGCTGACCTTATGTCAGTACTCGCCGTGTATTTTCCATCCGAGGCACGGCTTGTATATGACATCAAATCATGTGTGTGTCTTTAAGGGCGACGGCCCCACCGCCCAGCGGATTTTCTCCTAAACTCGTGGCCCCGATGTTTTGGCCACCGCAGCACTGCCGGCTAATGCCGGTGGGGCCCCTGCGCATATATATGTATGTACTGCTAGAACACAACGTAGTATTGTCGCGGCGGCAAACTGCCACAAACCTCTCGTCTGTACCAGGTCTAATACGGTGAAAACCATAGTTGTAACCATGTTTCCAAGTAGTAATCAATTTGATTTCAATATCAGACACTCCTTGGTAGAGTGATGCGTGCACGTGGAATTAATAAATACGCGAGGTCAAGGATTAAGTTGATCGCGCTGAATTTGGGAACGTTTGCCGAGGGTGCGAGTTTACAACCCCGTTGTTCGGTGCTTCGGTGGTATCGCGCGGACGAAACCGATTGTCAACCAGACTTCGGGACCTTCACCTATTGTCTAAAGGTGTTGAAATTTGAAAATATTCGAATGCTAGAAAATATTAAAGAATGGAAGCTGTACACTAATACAGCTTTTAGTATTGCTGCGGCATTAAATTGATTTGCACAAAATTCCAGAGTAAACAGGGAACAAAATATTTTGGAATATTGGGATAAACAGATTTTCTTAACTGCGAATACTTACAAATATTACACACGCAGTTCCAGCAACTCAAATGTCAGTGGAAAGATTATTTTCAGGACTCAAATTTATACTGATATTCATACATGTATACAACTTACTTAAATCTATAAACGGGATGTTTAAAATTTTAATTGCAGTCTCGGATGAAAAGTTGAAAAAACGAACTTCACTATTTTCTTCGCTATTTCGTCCAGTTGCAATTTATTTCAAAACGACGTAACACGTCATCTGGCAAACTAATGCTTATACCTTTTCAAAAAAGTCCAAGTCGTTTAGACCAATTTTAAAAAAGTTATTCAGCTTTAAAGAGCGTTCGAATACTTTCGTGAGCCAGTGTATGTCTGACTTGTCTTGAGTGGCTGTCCAGACTGCACTGTCTTATGCCACTAGTAACTCGATTGGAGCGGGTTACCTCGCTCTTTCTAGAATTTAGGAATCGTTCCCTCGTGGTTAATATGGATTACAGCAACCTTCCTTGGTTAACCGTGTGTGGGTCAGTGAAAATGATGAGTATTATTAAGGAAGTTCATAAAAAAAAACTGTTAATATACAACTTATATGAAGGTTATACGTTATTTAAAAAAATACGGTCAGTTCATCAATAATTAGCATCAATAATTCCAATAAAACAAAAAGACTTTCATGAATATATCAAGGAAAATTCAAAAGTATTTGTAAATCTGTACCAATGTTATCATATGTACCTAATACTGCTCACAAAGTCTTAATACATTCCTGCGAAATTAAAAAACTATTTTGGCACTATCCAATCGGCCAATTGGGTGAAGAGACCCAAGAAGCCAGAAATAAAAATTTTAAAAACTATAGAAAAAATTGTAGCTCAAAATATTCCCATTGTAATACATAGGAAGATGTTTTAAACTTTATATCGATTTCTTCAGATCCAGTAATACATAGTTTTCTATATTTGCCAAGGGAAAACCAAAAAAATTTTTTTATAAAGTAGGTTAATAAGATTCTTAATCTTAATAATTCTTGAGTAGCATAATAATTTTTTCTTTAGATCTTGGGATCGGGGCCCACTGTGCGTTGGGACAAAAGTGGGCTTAAAGCGAAGCGAAAATTCATTCGTTGTCTACAATTGGTAATTTCATATTTTAGCAAAAACGTTTGCCAGTTTTCTAAAGAGCAATGAAGAATTTGGTGCCTCCGTTAAGAATTCTTTAGTCTGAGTTAATCGGTGGTCAATTATCAACCAGCGTGTTTCCTGGCAGTCCCGGACGTCTTTGAAGAATCGGAAGGTAATCCTTCCCTTCGTGGACACCGACCATCTCGATTGCCACATTGCAAGGATCTCTCTCCGTACCCTCGCTTTCGCCGTGGCTACGGAGACATTTCCAGACGACAGCTCGGCGTGACTTATTCGACATTCTCCAATCTCGATGCTTATTGCCTTTCGGGCTTTATAGCTCGACGCGCGCTCCGCTAACACAAGGTCCACCGGTATCTCTCCCGCGATCACAGAGATCGCGTGGGTCGACTCCGTACGGTAGGCCTTAGTGGTGTTACGAGCCGGGGCTGCAGCAACGCGAGAGGCCGGCGAGGAGGGTATTTCCCAAGGAATACGGTTTATGAGGTTGTTAGTTAGGGGCGCGGACGAACCTCATGCGAAATCAGGGAGCCGCTAGGATTATTGACGGCGAGGACGAACCTGATGCGAAATCAGGGAGCCTCTAGGAATGGAGTCACACGCGGACGAACCTGATGCGAAATCAGGGAGCCGCAGGAAGGTGAGACGTCGTGAACGAACCCGATGCGAAATCGGGGAGTCACTAGGATGAAGTTCACAGACGAACCTGGTGCGAAACCAGGGAGCTGTTAGGAGGTTGGATTATTCACAGACGAACCTGGTGCGAAACCAGGGAGCTGTTCGGAAGTTGGTAGATTTACAGACGAAGCTGATGCGAAATCAGGGAGCTGTAGGATACGGACGAACCTGATGCGAAATCAGGGAGCCGTAGGAGGGTGAGGTTTCGTGGACGAACCCGATGCGAAATCGGGGAGCCACTGGGTTGGAGAAGATTCCTTGTTGTGGATGAAAGGTTGCGAACGAACCTGATGCGAAATCAGGGAGTCGCGGGAAATGTTAGTAATGCCGCGTAACTCTTAATTAATATTTGATACAACTCGAGCGGTAAAGTTGTATCAGTGGGTGAGTGCTACTAATATTATAAGGATCGCTGGGTAAGAGATGGGTTTAACGAATCTACTCGATTTACACGTGAACACCATTCGTATATTCAATAATTAGTTATTGTACAAATGTAAGTGTCGCGATTAAATAATAAATAAAAGTGTGTAGGTTACCACTAGTAGCACGGTGTTGACGCACTGGCGATGCGGGGCGTACGAGTGGCTATTTCAAAGTGCCAAATAGAATATAAACCGGACTCGCGGATCCTATGAGGTTAACTATGATTCTGACAGGGACTTTAGCCCGATCTTACCAACTCTGTACGAGCGTGACACGACGTGACTCTACGCGTGACTCTATAGCTTTTAACCAACGAGGGATGAAACCAAAGGGTTTATATAGTCCCAAAAATGAGTGGGGATGCGTTAGGAATTTCCATATAAGGAAATCCTTCGGGGTCGTCGTCGTGTCACTCCCGTTCCCATGGTCGTGATCCAGATGGTCGAGATCATGACCCCCTTAGTGGTATGTGATAAACAAAAAGGCTTTTAGGGCGTTTTCCCTTCGCAGACGCGAGCTCGAAAAATGGTTGAGAGCGGCGTATGGGAAAATTCCACATACGTAACATCTCCCCCCTAAGACAAAACATCGCGATTCTCGTGATGCTTTTCAAAAGAAGGGAAAACGCCCCACAAATCCTTTTATAAGAAAAAGTGTAAAAGAGAATTGTCGGGTGTAGTGTGGTGTAATTAGTGTACTTATCGCTAGGTATTGCCGGGTGTAAGAGTTTAGTCGTCGCTGGGTACCGCGTAGCCAAGCTGCAACCAGTATTCTATGACGTCCAGTGGTGGTTGTCCGGGTAGCCGGTCGAGCACCACGTGGCTGTGCGGCCATCCTTCTGTTCCCCAATCAGCATCTCCGTGCTGGTTGTAGTTTGCAGGGGCGGCGATTGGAAGGGATTGGTTGCCCCTCAGGTAGACTCTCGCTGCTTGTCAGGGTATGTTTCGTGAGCAAGGTGATCAGGACCATATTTGGACAGATGGTCAGCTTATCGTGTTGCCGTGTACGGAAAATTGGCGTGTTTTAATTTGTTCTGATTCTTTGTATAGATTATCTGAGGCTATATTCCGAATTCGAGTCATGTGTGTTATTAATTCTACTAAATAGTCTCCAAATGACTTTAATTTTTCGCCAGTTGGAAAAGAGCTTGGTTCCCGAGCTGGCTTTCCAAAGATTAATTCGTATGGGGTGAAATTTGTTGCTTCGTGAACGGATGTGTTGTAAGAGAACATTGCGAATGGTATTAATAAATCCCAGTCTTCATAATCATCCATGTAATGCTTGATGTATTCGGTGAGGACGATATGACTTCGTTCCAGAGATCCATTGGTTTGTGGTCTATATCCCGAGGTTGTGATTTGTTTGATTTTAAATATTTCAGAGAGATTGGTCATAAGTGTTCCGATGAAGCTAGTTCCCTTGTCTGTTAGTATTGCGCGAGGTGTACCGTAAATTGCGATGAAGTGTCTAGCGAAGGCATCTACAATTGTAGCAGCTCGAATGTTAGGTATTACTACGGCTACGCAATATTTTGTTAAATTATCTTGAATGGTGAGAATATGGCTGTTCCCACTGGGTGTAATTGGTAAAGGTCCTACTGTATCCAAGGAAATTTTGTCGAAGGCTCCTATAGGTGTGTTGGTGATTAACATCGGCTGACGAGTTTTCGCACGGACTAATTTCTGTTCTTGACAACTTTGGCATCTTCGAATGTAGTCTTGAATGTCGTTGCGCATTTGTGGCCACTGGAATATTGATCGGATGCGTTTGTATGTTTTCGTTACTCCTTTATGTCCTCCAATTAAACTATCGTGAGCTTCACGGATGATGTGCTGTCTGTCTTCTTCGGATGGTGTTGTGATGGTACAATTGCATAGAATAATCTGCAGGCCTGTTCCTACGAAAACGTCTTCTAATATCTTGACAAATTCGTTGGATGGTATTTTGTGAAGGTCCCCCGTAGCAGAAATTCGAAATGATTGAATCTGATTTTGATCCAAGGTGTGTCGAAGAATTTTCAATCCGTTGAGCACATCTACTCTTTTAATATTATCGAAGAAATTGTTTGAGATTATTATACTGAAGGTTTTAAATAACCCATTGTCCGTAGTTATCACGTTTCCCTTTTTTGGTTGTTCTACTAGAAGGTTTGGTTTATTGATTAATTCAGTGTCTAACAGTAATTTTCCAACGGGGTTTACTAAATTGCAGTCGGCAGAAATGAAGTGTACGTAATGTCCTTCTTCAGCGGTAAAAGTATTTGAAGAAACGATAATTTTATGCGGTTGATCTAATGGGGTCTCTTCCAGATCGTCAAGGTCGTTTGAATCCTCGGTTTCAGTAGTGAAGAAAGGGTAGGAGTCAAGTGTGCGGTCAGAGACCCTAGGTTCGGTTAACCTGCTGTCAGGTAGTTGTCCTACACTTGTTTTGGGCACAGTTCCTGCAGGTAGCTGGTTTATTGAGGGTTGTAGAGGTTCTTCCATGACTTCCGATGATTCTTGCGGGGTACCGAGTAAATCTAGTTGAATGTTTCTTGCATTTTCTATTACAGTATTTTCGAGCGGCTCCTCAAACGATATTAAATTGTCTAATACGGTCTGGTCCTTATCTGAAGGGACGATTTGAGTGGAATTTGCTGCGGGCGAAAAACTGTTTATGGTTTCCTGGCGTTCATCTGGCATTGTTACCTCTTGAGATAAGCTGGGAAAAGATCGGTTCTTGTGTATTATTGGAGAATGTTGAACGTTCCCACGTGCGGTTTCTTCTGTTTCATCTGAACTGCTGCTTGTCTCTCGATACTTGGGTCGATTTTCCCTATCTCTTCGTAACTGTCGTATGCGGTGTCCGATTGTTTCAATATTGGCGTCTGTTTTCGGTATCTGGGCTTTGAAGTCGGGGTCCTGGAGCTCTCGTGGAATAAGTGGTAGGCAGGCAGACGTGGGGTTGCGCGATAATGCGTCTGCGTTCTTATTCGTCTTTCCGGATTTATGGACAACCTGGTACTCGTATTCTAAAAGACGGAGCTTCCATTTCATAAGTCTGGAAGTTGGGTCCTTGACAGAATGTAACCAGACGAGTGGTCTGTGATCTGTAACGAGGGTGAATGGGGTTCCGTAGATGTAGGGCCTGAAGTATCTTACGGCGTAAACCATGGCCAAACATTCCTTTTCCGTAGCCGAATAATTCTTCTCAGGTTTATTTAGGCTGCGAGAGGCGTAAGCAATCGGCAGGTCGTTTCCTATCTCCCCTTGGCTAAGTACAGCTCCAATAGCGTAATCGGATACATCTGTGGTTACAATGAAAGGTTTACTGAAATCAGGGTATTGCAATATAGGCTGCTGACAAAGTTCGTTACGTAATTGCTTAAAACTCTGGTCTTGTTCTTCTGTCCATTTGAATTTGATGCCTTTTCCTAATAAGTTAATTAATGATTTTGCTTTTGTGGTGAAATTATGTACGAATCTTCGGTAATATCCAACAAGTCCCAAGAATTGTTGAATGTTCTTCTGCGATGTGGGTGTTGGAAAATCTTGAACAGCTTTTAATTTCCTAGGGTCGGGTCTTACTCCTTCCTTTGAAATAATGTGTCCAAGGTATGCGACTTCCTTTCGCAGGAATTGGCACTTGTTGGTCTGGAGGGTTAATCCATGTTCTCGAAGGCGGTTTAACAATTTCTTGACTTTGATATTATGTTCCTGTAACGATGATGCATAGATCACTATGTCGTCCAAGTACACAAAGAGGTCTGTTCCTTGAAGTCCAGTGAGTGCTTGATCCATCAGGCGTTGAAAGGTGGGTGGTGCATTCTTTAATCCGAAAGGCATTCGGGAAAATTCGTAATGTCCATTTGGAGTAGTGAATGCTGTTTTTGCTTTATCCTTTGGATCCATCTCTATTTGATGAAATCCACTTGCCAGATCAAAGACTGAGAAATATTTAGCTCCTCCTAATCGATCTAAGATCTCTGTGATTTGAGGTAATGGATACTTATCAGAAATTGTTATTTCATTGAGGCCGCGAAAATCTATTACTAGACGCCAACGTTTCACTCCGTTTTCGTCTTCTTTCTTCGGGACGATCCACAAAGGTGAATTATATGGAGATTTTGAAGGTGTAATTATACCATTTGATAATAGCGCGCTGATTTGCTTTTGAATTTCCTTTTGATGTATGAGAGGATAACGATATTGTCTTGTGTTGATTAGAATATCATTGGATGTATGGATTGAATGTTTAAAGTCGCGGGCCTTCCCGAGTTTATCTCCAGGAAGATAGAATCGGTCGGGAAAATCTTTAACCAAATTGGTAACGAAATCTAGTTCCTCCTTGTTCAAATGTTTAGTGTTTAGGGCTTCTAAGATTTTTTGCATTCTATCTTCATTGGGTCTGAATTTTGACGGGTGTTCTACAGCTGGGTAAAAATCTTCGTCTGATGACCCGAAGATATCGAATGGCTCTAATGTTTATGGCTCTATCTCTACGTCTAAGGGTACATCGCTGGTATTTGTTGCCATAACGTAGTACTTCCCTTTATTGTTACTCACAACTGCTTCCCCTATGTAAAGATGTTCGAGGGTCTTGATACGTGGTAAATATCCTTCCTTAATCCTCGAGTTTGTTATCGTTATAGCAATCTGTTGCGACGTCCGGGGCTCGATACGATGTTTGGTCGATGTCAATAGCTCCTTCATTTGAGGTAGGTCCTGATAATTTGAAAAACGTAGAGGTCGGGTTGGTTTATTTTTTAATACCAACGTCCCATGATAATAGGAAATTTCGGCCTCTTCCTGTTTTAGAAATGGGCTTCCTATAAGACCGTCTGCTTCTATTGCAAGTTCTTTTACTACATAGAAAAGTGCAGGAGCTTCGTGGATATGAAGAATTGTTGTTCCTAAAGTATGAATTGGATTAGTAGTAATTCCGGTTAATTCGATTTCTTCCCGAGAGTTTATCGTGGCTTTTTCTCCCAGGGCGTTAATGACTACTAAATTAACGGATGCTCCACCGTCGATTAAGAATTCTCCCGTTCCTGACTCCAGTTCTGGAACCTTGATTTTGATGCGTGGGGCAGGTGCTTCCCTGATGAGGGTTCCTCTTCGAAGCGGACTGTCCTTTGGCGAGCTTCTTTGTTTCCGCTCATCGTGTCGCCTATACGTTGAGCGCGATCGAAGTTTAAAGACATGTTTGATTCGACGGATGAGTCTCGCGAGTCTCGTTGATATCTGGGGCTACGCGGATGTTTCCTACAAGATTTTCCGTCATGTCCGGGTATACCGCAATGCCAACAATATAAACTCGGCTTGCGATCTTTATCGGGGTTTTTTAAAATGGAATAATGTTTTTCTCCATCATCTGCGTACGATGAGTCGGAGCGATAAGAAGGGGATTTCGAGGGGCTCCGGTGGCGCAAAGTCCAGGCCGCGTGCGTGTCCGTCCTTCTCGTTCCTCTTCAAAACCAGATGTTCTAAGAGACCGATCCCTGTTCTGGTCGTATCTACTCGGAGAAAGTGGGTACGACACTTCGCGGTCGTGGCGACGAGAATCTTCGGCGTAATGGTCTCGGCGAGACCACCTGGAGGGCGATTCATTGCGAGGCGACTGTCGTCGATTCCTTAATTTTCTATCTATCTGTAGCACGGCGTCGTAAGCTTGTTCAAGTGTTTTAATGTCTTGAATCTGAGCCGACACTTTCCAGGAAATTCGATCCGGTAAACCATCGATGAAGTTTTCTTTAACGTCTTTTTCCATTTCTTTGACGAAGTCTTCAGCGTGATCCAGATACCTTTCCCGAATAGCTCCGCGCGCACAATAAACGAGATGGCTAGTCCTGTCGACGTACTGTCGCAGACTTTCTCCTTCGCGAATGCTTAGTTTCGCGATTTCGACTTGAAAATATGACAAACTTCTTTCCGGCGCGAATCTCTTTTTCAAATGTTGAACTAATTTCTTAACAGAGTCGAATTTATGCTCTAACGTGCACCTGCGTGCCGGACCGATCAGTTTCGTTAATATTATCGCAAGATACTCGGCTTCCGTACCCTCAGGAATCAAAGTTAACCCGTCTTCCACATTTTGTGCAAAGCGCGTCAAGGGTGGACTTTCACCGTCGAAGGTTGGAATTGACATAGTAATATTCTGTATACATGTCCGTTGCGTCAAAAGCGACATTGAGTTTGCAATTGAAACTGTCAGGTTCATAATATCGTTAGAAGAGACGTTCACCTGTGCGGTTGCCATTTTAAAATTACTAAGTGACTTGACTAGAGAAAACTAGTATATCGTCGATAATAAATTACGAGTGGTTTTAACGTATTTAAAAACCCAAATTTTACGGCGATTCTAATGCAGTAGCATCCCATCGCTGTCACCAGTTCTCTTACGAGCCGGGGCTGCGGCAACGCGAGAGGCCGCCGAAGAGGGTATTTCCCAAGGAATACGGTTTATGAGGTTGTTAGTTAGGGGCGCGGACGAACCTGATGCGAAATCAGGGAGCTGCTAGGATTATTGACGGCGAGGACGAACCTGATGCGAAATCAGGGAGCCTCTAGGAATGGAGTCACACGCGGACGAACCTGATGCGAAATCAGGGAGCCACAGGAAGGTGAGACGTCGTGAACGAACCCGATGCGAAATCGGGGAGTCACTAGGATGAAGTTCACAGACGAACCTGGTGCGAAACCAGGGAGCTGTTAGGAGGTTGGATTATTCACAGACGAACCTGGTGCGAAACCAGGGAGCTGTTCGGAAGTTGGTAGATTTACAGACGAAGCTGATGCGAAATCAGGGAGCTGTAGGATACGGACGAACCTGATGCGAAATCAGGGAGCCGTAGGAGGGTGAGGTTTCGTGGACGAACCCGATGCGAAATCGGGGAGCCACTGGGTTGGAGAAGATTCCTTGTTGTGGATGAAAGGTTGGGAACGAACCTGATGCGAAATCAGGGAGTCGCGGGAAATGTTAGTAATGCCTCGTAACTCTTAATTAATATTTGATACAACTCGAGCGGTAAAGTTGTATCAGTGGGTGAGTGCTACTAATATTATAAGGATCGCTGGGTAAGAGATGGGTTTAACGAATCTACTCGATTTACACGTGAACACCATTCGTATATTCAATAATTAGTTATTGTACAAATGTAAGTGTCGCGATTAAATAATAAATAAAAGTGTGTAGGTTACCACTAGTAGCACGGTGTTGACGCACTGGCGATGCGGGGCGTACGAGTGGCTATTTCAAAGTGCCAAATAGAATATAAACCGGACTCGCGGATCCTATGAGGTTAACTATGATTCTGACAGGGACTTTAGCCCGATCTTACCAACTCTGTACGAGCGTGACACGACGTGACTCTACGCGTGACTCTATAGCTTTTAACCAACGAGGGATGAAACCAAAGGGTTTATATAGTCCCAAAAATGAGTGGGGATGCGTTAGGAATTTCCATATAAGGAAATCCTTCGGGGTCGTCGTCGTGTCACTCCCGTTCCCATGGTCGTGATCCAGATGGTCGAGATCATGACCCCCTTAGTGGTATGTGATAAACAAAAAGGCTTTTAGGGCGTTTTCCCTTCGCAGACGCGAGCTCGAAAAATGGTTGAGAGCGGCGTATGGGAAAATTCCACATACGTAACAGTGGTGCTAATCAGAATCCGCCTCGGCGCCCCGAGAAGTTTGGAACCCATCTTGACGTCGAGGAGATCCGCCCAGCCTGCGGCGGCATATGCTATGATCGGACGAACAGACCCGTGTAGAGTACGCAGGGTCGGATGTCTCAATCCGCAATCAGCGCGAGCGAGCCCCGCTAGCGTGTAAAACGTTAGTTCGGCTTTGGCACAAATATTTTCAACATGGGAATTAATACCCATTCCTTGGTCAATGTAAACACCCAACCACTTGATAGTGGGCTTGAGTGCCACATTCTTCCTGTAAATCTTTATTGCAGGAGGTCGTTCTCTATTCAGGGAGCCTTTCAAGAGAATCATCTCGGTCTTAGCCGCAAACAGCGTTAATTTCTGTGTGGCGCACCACCCAGAGATCACGAGCGCGGATTCTTGGCCTCTCTGCTGCAGTTCCCGTCGCGAATTGCCCTAGACAATCAGGAGCAGGTCATCCGCGTAGGCTATGGGCTCGGAGAGCCCGGTGTTCGAGAGGAGCTGCAGAACTTCATCGAAGATTAGGTTCCAGCATCTTGGACCGAGGATTGACCCCTGCGGGCAGACTTTGGTGACTTTCTTACGCGCGCTATCGGAGCTGCTGACCATAACAACTTGCCGATCGGCGAAATAGTCGACCATAAGTCTATAAAGATTTCGGGGGCAGCTTCGCACCTTCAATTTCTTGAGTATGCTTGGCAACCAAACATTGGCGAATGCTCCGGAAATGTCAAAGGAGAGCGCCAAGATGTACCGTTCCTCTCGACCAGATATCAATTCCCTGAACTTTACCAGCGCGTCTTCCGTGGATCGTTCAGGACTGAATCCGTATTGTCGATCAGAGCAGTAGTCCTGCCTTAGGAATACAGTCGTGAGTCTGCGCCGGATCAGTCTTTGAAGAGCTTTGCCGAGCACCGATAGTAAATAGATTGGCCTATATGACTTTGCCTCTTTTGGAGGTTTGTCGGGACTTTTCAGAATGGTCCTGATTAGTCCGACTTTCTAACGAGAGGGAAACACCCCTTGCTCCAGACACCCGTTATAGAGTTTCAGTAGGGCGCTCGGAGAAATTCTCGACAAGCGCTTCGCTATGTCGACCTCTATCCGGTCGAGTCCAGGGCATTTTCCGCTTTTCAGGCCTTCCACTGCTCCTTCAACCTCCTCCCTAGTGAAGACGGGATCGTCTTCCGTCGGTGGGTCGGTAGCCATTTCTAGCCTTACTCTCGCTTGCTTCTGAGTGCCGTCCGCGGGCGAGTCGTCCGGGATCAACGCATCAAGGAGCGTGGAAGCGGTGGAGTGCCAAGTCATTGTGGAGCCGTTGGGCGTTCTGATGTTCGAAACTGCTGTCTCAGTGCAGAGCTTGCTCCTACCGATCCTATACACAATACCCCAAGGGTCTTTGTTCCCCTGCTCGGTCAAAAAGTCTCGCCAACTTTTTGACTTTACAGCGCGCACTTTAGCTCGATAGGCGTTGTTCACCGAGTGATACTCTGCACTCTTGGCTGCTCTCTCCTCGTATCGTTTCTCTAGCTGAAAGATCCGTCTAAGTTTATAAACGTATTTCTTCCGTTCCGTCAACTCTGGCGTCCACCAAGGGACTGATTTATTGTGCCAATGCTTTCGGCGCATGGAGTGCTCACACGCGTGGATGACTGATTTCTCAATATCCTGCGCTTCGGCTTCAACGTCGCGCCGGCTAGAGCAGGCAGCGGACGCTGGTTCCAATTGCCTAAGCAATGCTCTGTCGAATTTCGGCCAGTCCGCTTTGAGGGTGTGGAACCGATTTCCAGTAGGATTGACTCGGTTTTCATCACCGTCCGCGGGCACAATGCTGAAGTCGATTACTCTGTGATCACTGTTGGTCCAGTCGAATCGAACTTTCCAGTTTCTCACTTGTTTAACAATGTCTTTAGTCGCAAGTGTGATATTGATCCAGGATTAACCGCTAGGGCTGGAATATGTGGGCATACAGCCAGCCTCGTTCAAGATACTCAGGCCGTGCCGAGCAATGAACTCTTCCAGTCTCTTGCCTCTCGCGTCCGTCTTTGGTCCGCCCCACATAGGAGACTTCGCGTTGACATCCGCTGCGATCATGACTCGAGTATGTTGGAGCGCGCGAAGTGTCTTCTCCAATCTCGCCAGACTTGGTTTAATCTTTTCGGAGCATTTAAAGTACTGGCTTACGAGGTAGAACCTTTCGAACTGTCCACTTATGTGTACGCATTCCATGCGTGTATCGCAGAGGTTTGCGACTTTCGTGACGGTTATCCCTGGGTTTCTAACGGCAATTGCCTCCATCATCGGGTTGCCACCTGAGATGATCTTGGTCGCCTGCCCTAGCCGGCGGATTTGACCGCTGGCTGAGTAGGGCTCCTGCGCGAGTAACACGTTGAAGCCTTTGTCGCGCATAAGGACGTTCACCTCGTCATGCACTCCTTGGGCGCGCCGCATATTATGCTGCAGCACCCGGATGCTCTGGGAAGGTAACTTGTTCTTTCTTCTAACCACAAGAGGTACGGGAAACCATTTGCGTTATGGCGTCCTTGTAGGACGCGCAAGTCTTGTCTCTCGACTTATGGTCGTGCTTCTTCCCACCCGCTTTGCAATTGGAGCAGACCGGAGGTCTTTTCTTCTGCTTGCAGGTGGAAAAGGTATGTCCCTTTTCGGAGCAGTGACCGCAGACCTCGTCTGATCGGCAGCATTTGGTCATGTGACCAAACTTCTGACACTTGAAGCACCGTGTCACGGTGATGTAGTCTTGGACCCTACAGGATGCCCATCCCACGTAGACACGGCCTTCAGAGTTCGAGATCAGCCGCAGGCGGACCTGTGGACTGACCTCGATGACCCAGTTGGCAGAGTCCTTGTTTTTGGTTCCGGTTTGAAACCGCACCTGTAGGCAGGACTCAGATTCCTTCTTGGTCATCTCTAGGTTCTGTTTCCTAATGCTGGAATGAACCTCTTCCCTAGTCATCGACCGTGGAACGTCATACACTATCAGTGTAGGGTTCCGCTTGGTCGGCAGGGTGGCGAAGATACCTACTTCCTTGAATTTGGTATTCCCCGTAAAAGCAGAGAGATCTCGTAAAAGCAGAGTGCTCAGTCTCGACGGCTATGCTACCGGAGTAGATGCGTCGTATTGACTTTACCCGGATCTTCGATTTCATGGGTTTCACTAAGAATAGTACAGCTGACTTGGTAGCTTCGCGGTTTTTCTCCTTGCCCTTCAACGGGAATATGCGCACGATATTTCGTGGGGGTACCACCGCATCTGGGGAATATCGAGGGCTGGTAATTTTTACCGCCTGGGCATACGAGCCGATATTCACCGGTGAGGATGCCACTTTGGGCCGCTGGGCGACCCTCCGCGGCTCCTGTGCCACGTTTTGTGCAGTCGCTTGCGTCCTTATCAGATCGCTGCGTACTGCGGCGAGCTGGCCTTCAAGGAAGCTGTTCCGAAGGAGCAGCTCCTGTACCAGCGCGTTAAGCGCGTCGGCGGTGTTCAAGACGTGGAGACCGGACTCCTTGTTGATCTTCGATTCAGGTCGAAGGCAAAAGGTCCTTAGGTCCTCGGTCGCGGCCTTGGCATCATCTCGTATGAGATCGAGCGTCCGTATGATGGGCACAGGTATTGCCGTGTTCAATACCTTGTCCTTTCTCCCCTTGCTGGCACGCGCGGCGTACTTATCAGCTGCAGGCGTACCTTTGGGGGAGCTTGGCTTTTTCCGCGCGCGGCGTCCTTACCAGCAGCGAGCGCTGTGTTGGCCTTCTTATTCTTTTTGGAGACGAGTTCCCACCCGTCTCCTTCTAACTGGCGCCCTACCTACTCGTCTTGCCTATCAGCAGCGATGCAGGTCTTGCGTGTAGGAGAATCAGGTTTTCCAGCCTTGATCTCCTTAGTTGGAGTTGTCCTTGTTCCACCGTTGGTGCAACAGGGTCCCTCCTTCTTCTTCGGCGGCTATTCCACCGAAGCTTTCGAAACGCCGGCCGGTCTTACCGACATTGTGCTGCTGCGAACGGTTTCCTTATTCGCAGCAGTGGCATATGGAGAGCAGGTCGAGTAGTTGTCGATTCAGGGGCCTCCGGCGAAGCCGTCTTTCCCCTGGGGAGGGTGGCCCGACTGGTAGCCGACACAGCTTCCGTCGTTCCTCCCTCATTCCCGCGGGCGATACTTGGAGGATTGCTCCTCGTCGTAGTGCCCTGAGTGATTGTCGTTGTTTTCAACGTTTTTGTGGCGCGCATTATTGTCTCCATGAGATAGTTTTTGTCTTCATCCCGGTACGTGCCCCAGCCTCCTCGGACCCTCAAATGGAACCCGGTATTCACCGGGTTAGGAAATCGCCCAGGATATAGTCCACCTACCACGGCCGACAGGTTGTTTCCCACGGGGAAAAGAAAAAATTTTCCCCGGGCCTGTCTCCATGGTCTGTTTCCTCGCCCAGCAGAATCCCCTTACTAAAGCAAATGTCATCCAAGCCGATTGGCTAGGCCACGTGCTACTTATCTCACCTAGCCGCCCGTCAAGTTGAGGCGGAGGCCAAAGGTACGTGTTGGGAGCGTCCCTCCCGCAGGTAGGGGGCCCCCTCAGATCCCATAATCCTCTTTCCCGGCGACAAGGTTTGCCACGCACGGCAAACACGTGGGAGTGTTAATTTAAAGTAGTCAGCTCTTCTGCTCTTGCTAAGGTGCCCCGGGATCGCAGCCCCCGTCCCGGTTGCCCGTGGCCCTTGGGTTTGTTACCGCTCTCTCTTTCGGACCTTGCACTTTTAAATGAAGAAGCTATGCAAGGTCCCGCCTGCACCGCTCGGAGGTGAAAGAACGGATTTGACTACAATGGGCCCGCCTACTTCGCCGAAGCTTGTTGCTGCACCGGAACTCCACAGATGTCGGCCCTTGCGTCGGAGTCGGTTTCATCGACCAACAGCGACGCTCCGGATCAGTTCGCCTACATATTCCAGATATAGGCGAAGCATCAGCTAGGTTGGAGGTTTTGACCGAATGATATGTAGAGACATATGACGCGGAAAGCCCAAGCAGCCTTGATTGCAAGCTTCCATCACCCAGCAGTCCGACATCTTAGCCGCGGCCGCGGGGTTAACCCAGAACAAATCGATGACCGACTCACCCCGTTCACTGCGAAACGCCGTGACTGCGAAGGGGTTCTTGATAACGAACCCCATTGCCTCCGCCCACTCGAGCAGCACCTCCCTCCAAGAGTCCGTCCGGGGAGCGCCCCACTCCACAGCGTGGGCGTTAAAATCTCCTCCCAGGACGATCGGCAGACCTCTGTGGGGGGCGTAAAACGCCCCCAGCTCGTCCAGCCGATCGGCGAACTCCGGGGTGGAGATCATCGGCGCGAAGTGACACCCCACCGCGAAGAATCCCCCCCATTTGACCGCAGTCCACCCCCGCACGTGCCGGGCGACCGAGCACGGTGGGGAACCACTCCTTATCTCCCACGTCATCACCACCTGCCGATCCGGGTTCGTGGACCGATAGCACCGGTCCTCCAACTGTTACGGCTGAGCGGCGATGACCAACCCCACTCCCAACTCCAAGCGGGCTTGCTCAGGCAAGTCGTGCGCCCGCATGAAATGGTTTAAATTCGCGAGCAGGATCGAGGGGCCGCGCGACATTACGTATACTCAGTCGCGCCGATCTCCCCCGGATCCCACTGGAGTGGGGCTGCTTCCCCCGATGTTGTGGGGGACCCAACGGCCTCCTCCTCTTCGTCGGGTGGGACCAGCCCGCCCCCGAACGACAAGGCGACAGAGCGCGCCAGCGCCCTCTCCTCGTCCGTTGCCGTTTCCGTCGCCGTTGAAGGGTCCTCCCCCGCCTCAGGGAAAGACTCGCGGCTACTGGGTAGGGGCTCTTCGGGGGGCGCTGCCCCCCCCCCCTCTTCCCCTTCTTCTTCCTCGCCGCCCTCGGGGACACCCCAGGTAACGGTGACGGGGGATCGCCGGACGGGGAGTCGGAGTCGCCCCTGTCCTTCCGGTTTCCGGGACCAGTCGAGGCGGAGACCAAAGCAACGGTCTCCATTGCCTCCGGCTCGGCTGGCGGAGGACCCGGCGGGGACGGTCGGGCGTCTGAGGGCGGAGCCGGTGTCGCCGTCGGCGGCCACCCATCCAGTGGTCCCCACGGAGGCCCGCCTCGGTGCAGAGCGGGAACTTGAGGGCGGCGGTGCACTCTCGTGCCCTGTGCCTCTCCACTCCGCACCGGTAGCAGAGGAGGTCTCTGCTCGTTAGGCTCGTACATTTGGCACGCACGTGCCTGAACTCCAGGTAGCTGTAGCACTGGAGCCTCCTCCGCACTAGCGGGATCACGCGGGCCACCAGCAAGTCGACGACGGGGGTCGTCGCCCTCGCCACTCGAGCAGCAGCCGCCGCGGGCGCGCGGACCCAGCGGGAATAGAGGCCGGCGGCATCAGGCCTCCTCTCCCCCACGGTGATGTTCCCCGGCACACAGACGCCGGGGGACGCGATGGCCTCTCTGATGTGCTGCTCGGACGCGAGCTCCGTCAGGCTGTGCAGCTGGAACTCGGCCATCTTGTGGGGGCACTGCACTTTAATCCCGGTGCCCCCGTGCTGCATCTCCAGGCGCGCTTTGAGCACAGCAGCCCTGGCCGAGCTCTGTGCTCGCGGGATCTCCAGTACGAGACCCACGGTGGCGGCGCGCCTCGGCTTCATCGCCGTGATGCTGAGGTCGGCGACTTTAATCGCCTTCATCGCGCCAGCGACCCGCGCGGAGAACACTTTCTCCTGCCCCGCTGGGGCGGTGATAGACACCGCCATGGCTCTGGGGGCGCTTGGGATCGCTACCGGAGTCTTCGCTCCGAGAGCATTTCGCCTCCTCTGAACCGGCGTCCCGGCAGGTCCACCCCCCGTCGTAGCGCCGCCCCTCTTGGCGGCTGCCCGGGCCCTCCTCTTCTCCTTCCTCCCCAACACCTGGCCCAGGTGCCTGGAGCCGTAACCGAGGCTCCAGAGATCGAAGGTGGTGGCGGCGGGCGGGGCGCCGATCGCCCCGGGGACGGATAGCCCGGAAAACGTCCCCCCCCCCCCCCGCCGATGATCGCGGCCGGCCGCTCGGCGGCCCCCGCAGATATAGCCGCCTCCTTGACCGTGGCGGAGCCGTACGACGCCGACGCCTTCGCAAGCGGGGGTATTGGGGGGACCCCCCCGGGCCTATCCCTCGTAGGCCTCGCCGACGCGAGAGGCGCAGGGGCGAAACCACCCCCCCCCCCCCCGCCCCGACGCAACGCCGGCATAGGAGCCCGGGCCCACGCCCCGGAAGGCAAAAGCCCCGGCACCAGCGCCGCAGGCACCCCTCCGGGTTGCCTCTTTCTTCTTCTTCTTCTTCTTCTTCTTCCCCTTCCCCTACCCCGCCCCCCGCTGGGTCGGGGCCGTAGTCCCGATTGTAGCGGCTGCGGCGGGGCTCCCCCCGACCAATCTCGGCCTAGGTCAGGGCGAGAGGCGTTGGCTGGACGGCCGGCTTGAACTTAAGCGCCGGCCCCTCCCTCGCCAGGACCTCCAGCGAGAGGAGGCGCCCATCGAATCGCCTCGCCATCTCCTCCATCCGCCCCGTGTACGGCGGCGCCGGATCGGGACCGGCGACGATCCCGGCGAGTTCAAGATCCGCGGCCGGGGAGGGGGAGTGGCCCCTCCCGTCCTCCTCCTCTTCGCCGCGCGGCCAGTCACGGCGGCCCCGCCCCGCAGGTGGCCGAGTCCCGCCGCCGACGACGGGCCGGGGGCGGTCCCCCCCCCCCCCCCCAGATAGCAGAGTCTAACCGGTGGCCGCAGGGGAGGGCCCCCCCCCCCCCGAGCGGAAGCGAAAGCATTATGATCGGGGGCAGGCATCCCGACCCCCCTCGGATCCATTTCGGCCCGTAGCATGCGCGCCTCCAGGCTCGCGCATTTCCCCCGGAGCATCTCTAGCTCCCTGTCCCAGTGGTGTTGCTAAACTGAATAAATATGTATAAATTGCATTAAAATCTTTTTCTTTCTTTGTTGTTTCAGTGCTATCTTTTGTTGTTTTATTTATTAACCAAGACCATTAACATTTTTTTCAGAGAGCAGCGCTAAGTATTTTGAATAAAATATTTATTCGTATTAAAATATTTATTTGTATAAAAATATATCTGCTTAATACCATTTAATACATTTTTTTCTTGGAATAAATAGCCATTGTAATAATTGGCGCAATTTATTTATGTAAGGAAGTTTACTTCCTTAAGGTGAATTTGAATATTCCCGCGCTCACACGCGGGCCGATAAGGCAGTGAACTAGTCATGCAGGAGAGCAAAAGGAGAGAGAAAGACCGTATAACGGAAAGTCATCGTTGAAATAGAAGACACGTGTAGTGATTATAAAATTGATTGTAAAAGCTAGGCTAATAGGGTTAAGAATAAACATTGAATATAGTTTCTATGTTTATTTCAGGTGTGTAAATAATTGTTATTAAATTTAGGGGATTAGTTAATGTAAATGTTAATAAATGACAAAATTTTTTTTATTTCAGAGAAACAATTCTGGTTTATTCCTCTCAATCCGTTAGTGCTGTCACTAACGGATACACATTATATGTATATCATTAGTTTTGTAAAGCTATTAATTTACGACAATGTTTTTAAATGGGATTCTTTTTGATGGGTATTAATTTGCGACAATGTTTTTAAATGGGATTATATACTTGGCGCTCTTTTCTGTACCTTTTTTTAAAAAAGGTAATTTTGTAGGGGTATCTGAACACGAATTTATTGACGTTAAAATTGCGTCGGGTATGTAAACAGCTCCCAGCGTAAGACCCTGCTTCCCAGTGTTAATTTTAATAAACAGCTGCAGCCTACGGTTACGGGACACAACACCAGAGCAACGAAAATGCTTGCCAACGGCATCCAATACTTCTCCTCCCCTCGAACATTGGTGTCGGATTCCTGTCAGATCTAAACACCATATACACAGATAGACAGAGCTCATCCGCATAAATACTGTCATTTAACTAGGTTTCAAGTAACACTATAGCATCAATACAGACATTTGAACACGCAAATGTAATTTGGTAAGGCCAAAGTATAATTGTAATTCGGCCAAGGCCAAAGTGTATTGCCGGGAAACTTTCGGAGCATGAACATAAAGCAATGACACAATTTTTAAATACTTTAACAATTTATTAATTAACCCACGAATGATGAAGCACGAATTTATAACACATAGAACGACTTATACAACGATTATATACTGTGGGATACTGAGATCCCCGCTCTCGTACCATAATGAGAGGCGCGGAGATGAAGATTTTCAAATGCAATATTAATTTTGGTTTTTGTCGAAAGTCCTAGGTACGGTCACGGAGACGGTTAAGGATGACCGCGCACGACCTACCGTGGTCACGAACCAAAATAAGCGGCGACGCGCTTTACCGTTTTGAATATCCGGGGTTTGAATTGAACCGTGTAAATAAACATATTCCAAGGCAACAAATCCTACGCTCTTCACTAATGGAAGAGACATAACTGATATTACTTATAGTTTGAAAGCGGTTGGGTTTTAACACTACTAACAATTTTTTTTTGTTTTTATGAAACTAACATACATGTAAATTTTGAGAATGCGAATGTGTAAATACCTCGTACACTTGTAATCACGGACTATGTGACTCTAGATTTAAACAAATAATTCAGGTGCTCGGTGGAACTAGCGTTATGAATGGAATGACGTATATGAGAGGCTCACGGAAGGATTATGACGACTGGACCAGACTTGGGAATGTGGGATGGTCTTATCAAGATGTGCTTCCATATTTCATCAGAAGCGAGGATAACCTTCAGGCAAATAATATGGATTACAGTTATCACGGTGTCGGTGGGCCGCTCACAGTCACGCAGTTTCCGTACCACCCGCCTTTGAGTTATGCTATCCTTGAAGCTGGAAGAGAACTTGGTATGTACACCTTATTGACTTTTCTATTGGATCCAAGACGATGTGTTATCACTTAACCACAAAATTACCTTTTTAAAAAAAAATACAAAAATGCGCGTCAAGTGTATGCAAGCGGAGACTATGTCGTAGGTTTTTTAACCCATCAAAAAGAATTCCATTTAAAAACATTGGCGTAAATTAATAACTTTACAAAACTAATTACTAAAAATGGCTATTTATACAAAGAAAAAACGTATTAAATAATATTAAGCAGATATATTTTTATAAAAACATATACAAATAAATATTTTAATACAAATAAATATTTTATTCAAAATACTTGGCGCTGCAAAATCAAAAAAATGTTAATTGATTTAGTATTAATAATATACAATAACTCCCATACAATTTAAAATGCATTAACATATATGTGGGATAAGGAACCCCCATAACGATAAGAGGAGGACACGGAGTGACGAAGACGGGGAGTCGGCGGTAGCCGAGGTGGTTAAGGCGGTTGGCCAGCGCGCCACGAACGTGAAGATCGCGGGTTCGAGTCCCGTTGAGGCGACTTCCTTTTTTCCGTGATCCTACATATACATATATATATATATATATATATATATATATATATATATATATATATATATTGAAACGCAGTCACATTTATTCTACATATATTTCATTCTAATGTCATACGAACACATATGTACACATTTATCGTGCGCGTGCAACATACGCATACATACCCACATTCACGAACTCACGCACAAGACAGAAAGAAAAAGATTAATGCAATTTATACATATTTATCCAGTTTAACAAAACCTATTCGAGGCGCAGCGCCAAGTATTTTGATTAAAATATTTATTCGTATGAAAATATTTATTTGTATAAAAATGTATCTGCTTAATATTATTTAATACTGTTACGTTTCGTTGTAGTCATGGTAGAAACCGAATATATAGGAATTATATTTGAACATGAACAAGGTTAACAGCAATTATAGTGTAATGTAATTAATGCAACAGTAACGATTGGCAAGGAGGAATTGTTCGGATGTACGTCTGCTCGCAATGGCGTCTGTATCTGAAGTCACAGCTTGACAGGCGATCGATCAGATCGCCTTCTTCTCGCTGTCTCTTGTCTTCGTCGCGAGCATCATCGGGCCATGGATTTTATCCATAGGGTGCTCGCAACACTGCTCCCCCCTCTCGAGAAGCGGTCGTCCCGACCGCTGTAACTTCTCCTCTGTCTGTAGCCGTACCCTGGTCCGGAAGAGTGGGAAAAACGCTACGTGGCCTCTTCCGTCCGTCGTCTCGGCATTCACCTTCACGCCCAGGGGAAAACCACCCCAAAAACCCTGGGCAAGGCGTGGGCACATGGCTCCTTGCGTTTTCGGACTTGCGTACTTCTTTCTTGTATGGGCTTCGTTTTCTTTGACGGCACATCTTCTTCTTGGGTAGAGACTGGCGAGAGGTCTGGTCCTTTTTATGGTCTGACGACTAGTTCCCTGCGTTCCCTCGGCGGAAGTCCAGCGACGACGTTTCTCTGGAGCTCTAACGGTGGAATCCCGTGACGTTCCGGAACTTCCCTGGGCGGTTCCGCTCCGTTCGTCGTCCCCTGCGATCTGGCCGCTCCGGCGTTTCGTCCTGGTTCGTTCTCGACTTTCTTCCAGTAGTCCAGTTTTCCAGAATTTCCTTGTAAAAGAAACGTCGCTCTTATTAGACGGGAACCGAAGGTAGCTCGTTGGGGCCGCCCGAGCCAGAAAGCCAACGAGGAGGGCCGAGCACGCGAGCAGGGAATTGCAGCTAGTCACAAGTATGCAAGCGGCCCAGCCCCCACGGCAGCCACCGGACTCGTCCACCCTGATGAGGATTTTCTTCTTTTCTCCTCCAGCTCTTGGCTTCGTGATGGCCCCATTCCTCTTCTTGGCCTCTGGTGTTGTTCCAGGGGACCGTCCTGTACGTCCGGTTAGCGCTCCCGTTTCCGCGACATCCCCTCCAGCCGGTCCAAGCAGCGCTTGTCCGTCTGGTGATTGGGGATGCCATTTCCCTCCTGCTGTCCACCCTCTCTCCTTCTTTTTTCTGGGTACCCCGCGAGATCCTCCATCCTGGCCGTGCCAGGGGCTCGCAGAGTCTCCTCCAGGGGGCTAGCGGGGCGCTTTCACGTATGTCCGCACCCCGCTGCGGACTGCCACGCTATTGTGGCACATTCGGGGAATTCGGGAGCGCGTATCCCGACCGCGGTGGTAGTCCCCCGACACCTTGTCCCTCGTCGTGGGGTATCGTGTTCCCTGAAACAGACTCAAAAAAAGGGGGGGGCCGGGCTACGGGGGCAGCCTCCGCAGCCCAGTCCACCTAATTAGCTTAAACTAATCTTCTTTCTTGAGTCCTCCTTGTGTTTGTGTCCCTTGATCCTTGGAAGTCTTCACTCCTCTTGGCATCGTCCTTCGTATTTCGCCAGGCGTCGCACGTGCACCACCTTGCACTTCTTCCTAGGCGAGCGTTGAATCCTGTAGACGACGTCGTTGATCCTCTTCACCACCGTGTAGGGTCCTTCCCAGTCGGATTGCAGTTTTGGGCACTTCCCTTTCACTCTTCGTGGTTGGAATAACCACACTCGTTCTCCGGGCTGGAACTCTACCGCGTGTACACGGTTGTCGTACCAGGACTTCATCTTCGAACTGTAGACATCCAGGCGTTGTCGAACGAATTCATGGATCCTCTTCATTTTTCCTCGGATCCATTCAGAGTATCCTTGTTGGATGTCCTCGTCTTCCTCCACTTCTGGGGGCAGTCCTCTCCATAATTGCAGGGGTAGGCGAAGTTCCTGGCCATACATGATCATCGCTGGCGTTAATTGCGTAGCCTCATGACGCGCTGATCTATAAGCGAGGAGGAACATGGGAATCCACTCGTCCCAATCCCGTTGGTGCTCCGAGACGAACATTGCGAGATATTGGAGCAATGTTCTATTCAAACGTTCCACCATTCCGTCGGATTGAGGATGTAGGGGAGTTGTTCGCGTTTTCCTGATTCCCAACAGTTTCATCAGTTCCTTGAACACGGAGGATTCGAAGTTCCTTCCTTGGTCCGTGTGTATCTCCAGTGGTACACCATGACGACAGACCACGTTGTGCAGAAGAGCCCTTGCCACTGTGACAGCTCGCTGGTCTGGCATCGCGATTACTTCCGGCCACCGGGTAAAGTAGTCCGCCACGACCAGAATAAACCTGTTGCCGGCCTGAGACCTCGGGAGCGGACCCACAACGTCCAGGGCAAGCCTCTCGAACGGAGCTCCCACGTTGTATACTCTCAGGTTCCCCGCTCCTCTCTGACGAGGTCCCTTCTTCGCCGCACAGGTGTCACACCGCCGGCACCACTCTTGAACGTCCCGTCGACACGTGGACCAGAAGAACTGCTGGCGGATCTTCGCCAAGGTCTTATTCACTCCGAAGTGTCCAGCTGTTGGCGCATCATGGAATTCCCTCAGTACCTCTGCGACTCTCTCGCGCGGCACTACCAAAAGCCATGAGGTTGTCGCACCATCGTGGGACTCCCATTTCCTGAAAAGTAAACCTTTATGAATTTCCAGCGAGTCCCAGATTGACCAGTAATATTTCGTCTGTGGGGAGAAACGAGCAACGTCTTGCCAGTCGGGCTTCTCCCCTTCCCCTTTCTTTTTCAAGATGAAGCGAATCTCTTCATCTTCTTCCTGACTTCGTTTCCATTCGCTCTTCTTTTCGTCACAGAATATCCGGTGAATTTTCTTCGTGCTAAGCACTTCCTCTTCTGCCTCCTTTTTATCCAGTCGGTCGCATTTCCTGCAATCTTCTTCGATGCAAGGTCTTCTAGAAAGCCCATCAGCGTTTCCGTGGGCTCTTCCTTCCCGGTGTCGAATCTCGAAGTCGTATTCTTGTAAACGTTCAATCCAGCGGGCAACTTGTCCTTCGGGATTCTTGAAGGTCAGCAGCCAACGGAGCGCTGCATGGTCAGTCCTTACGAGAAATCTCCGTCCGTAGAGGTAATGGTGGAAATGCTCGATAGACTTTACCACTGCTAGTAACTCTCTCCGAGTCACGCAGTAGTTCCTTTCGGCTTTACCTAAGGTTTTGGAGAAGTAGGCTACAACTCGCTCTTGGCCTTCGTGTTCCTGCGAGAGGACACCGCCTATGGCGAGGTCGGAGGCATCCGTATCCAGGATGAAATCCTTGTCCATCACCGGATAGGCCAGCACCGGCGTTCCGGTTAGCCTCTTCTTCAATTCTTGAAAAACTTCTTGACATCCTTCGGTCCATTGGAAGTTTTGCTTGGCCTCGGTGAGGCGATGCAGGGGCTTTGCGATCCTGGAGAAATCCTTCACAAATTTCCTATAGTAGGTGCATAATCCCAAGAAGCTTCTTAATTCCGTCACGCTCTTCGGCTGTGGCCATTCCGAAATCGCTTTGACCTTCTCCGGGTCTGTCTTGACTCCGCTCTCGGTGACGATGTGGCCCAGATACTTCACTTCCCGGCAGAAGAAGGAGCATTTCTTGGGACTCATCAATAGTCCGGCTTGGCGTAGACGCGAAAACACCGTTCGAAGGCGTTCGTGCTCCTGTTCAAAGTCCTTCCCGAAGATGACGATGTCGTCCAAGTAGACTAAACAGATTTTCCAGGTCAGGTCCCGTAGTACGTCTTCCATCAGTCTTTCGAATGTTGCAGGGGCGTTGCATAGTCCAAAGGGCATCACTTTGAACTGCCACAGTCCCGTCCCCACTGAGAACGCAGTTTTCTCTCGGTCCTTTTCGTCCATAGAGATCTGCCAGTATCCGCTCTGCAAATCCACGGTTGAAAACCACGAAGATCCGGTGAGAGCGTCCAGAGTATCCTCGATGCGGGGCAGGGGGTACGAGTCCTTCTTCGTTATCTCGTTGAGGCGTCGAAAATCCACGCAGAACCTTATGGTGCCGTCCTTCTTCTTGACAAGGATGATCGGAGAGGACCACGGGCTCCGCGATTCCTCGATTACGCCCTGTGCCAACATTTTCCGAAGTAGTTCCTCTACTTCTGCTCGTCGGTGTAGCGGTAACCTCCGCGGTGCCTGCTTGATGGGGCGGCTATCCCCAATGTCGACGACATGCTTCACCCGGTCGTAATTCCCGATTTGAGTCGAGTCCTTGGCGAAAACGTCCTGAAATTCACGAAGCAAATCAGCAAAAAGTTTCTTTTGTCTTTCTGCCAAACCTGACGAACAGCGTGTGTACAGTTCTTCCAAATGCTGTGGGACGACCGTTTCCTTTTTCTCTTGTGGTGTGTCCTCCTCGGCGATCGGCTCACCAAAATGAATCTCTGGTTTTCCAGGAAGACATAGGACTCCTCGAGATAGGTCGATGCTGCAGCGGTGTTTCTTCAGGAACGCTGCTCCTAAGATGCACTTTTCCACCATGTCGACGACGTAGAAGTCCTCCACGCTCGAGAGTCCTCCAACGCTGAGATCCAAGCTCTTCTTTCCAAAAACTTTGATTTTCTCTCCAGTAGTAGAGCGAATGTCGACCTTCGTCCTATCGAGTTCGCTTGTAGGGCAGAACTCCTTCTCCAGAAGGTTGATGGGAGAACCTGTATCTAAAATAATCGGACAGGGATTTCCATTTATTGTTCCACATACGTAGATCTCTCCAGTTGGATTCCATTGACGCTCAGTCGCCTCCTGCATCGCCACACTCTTGACGACCGGGGGACTGTACTTTCTGGTCCGGCGTCTCCCCCTTACGCCGTCCTTTTCCCGTTTCCCTCAGATTTCTTGGTTGCCACTCTTGTCTGGCTGTTCTTGGCCTGGAAACAATCCTTCTGCATATGCCCTGTTTTTCCACAAAGCCAGCACTTCGGTTTCCTCGGCCCGTCGTCCGTTCCTTCCTCGGGTTTCCCAAATCTTGGCTGTTTCGGTGGGAACCTTTCAAAGTTGTCAAACGGTTTAGCCTTTCGTTTTTCTGAGTATCGTTTTTGCGATTCGGCCGCGGGGCGGCGAGACATTGCCTCGACGGCCTCGATCTCGAGGGCCCTGGTCACGGCGGCCCTTAAAGACATAAAACCGCCTAGTCGCAGTTCCCGCTGCATTACAGGGTTAGCCAACGCCGTGACAAACTGAGATGCGGCTAATTTATCGCGGGTTTCCGCCGGGCAATCGTTAAAAGCGGATTGTGCCAGGCGTTCAATCTTTGTGGCAAGCGAGGAGATGCTCTCATCCCTTCGCTGCCTATGGCTCTGGAAGAGTACGTAATTCAGGTTAGACAGGTTTTTCGCCCCGTAACGAAACTCTAGCGCGGAAACCAACTCTGCAAAACTTTCGCATTGAGCCGCGGAGAGCGTCGTAAGGACGCTCCTTGCCGCGCCTCCGAGGGAAGCGATTAAGGCCGTAGTCTTTTTTTGATCATCCCACCCATTTGCGCGTGCGATCGTCTCGAACTGAACTTTGTACTCTTCCCACGAATTTCTACCGTCAAAAATTGTCGGTTTCACCGCGTACCCCAAACTAAGTACGCGCGGTTCCGGAAGAGAGGCAGCGGCGGGTGCGCTAACGGGTGCGGGAATCTGCGTCGATGGAACACTATTTACAGGGGCATTTTCCCCACCCCGAAGATTCGCGCCGCTACCAACCGAACCTGTTCCGCTTTGCAATGAAGCGGTTACGACCTGGATCCGTTCTTCTAAATTCGACATGCGCGCCTCGAAAGCCGCCTGAGTCCGCCGGTCCTCGATCTCCTTCTCCTCTCTTCGGCGATCCTCCCTCTGTCTGCGGGCTTCGTCGTCCCTCCGCTGCTCCCGCATCTGTCCCACGATACTCAATTGGAGGGAGGAGAACAGCTCCTGGATGGAAGAATCTGCCGTCGCTGCAGGAGGAGGGTTCGAGGTGACCGCGGAAGCGCGAGTGGGCATCCCACTTCTGACACCAGTGTTACGTTTCGTTGTAGTCATGGTAGAAACCGAATATATAGGAATTATATTTGAACATGAACAAGGTTAACAGCAATTATAGTGTAATGTAATTAATGCAACAGTAACGATTGGCAAGGAGGAATTGTTCGGATGTACGTCTGCTCGCAATGGCGTCTGTATCTGAAGTCACAGCTTGACAGGCGATCGATCAGATCGCCTTCTTCTCGCTGTCTCTTGTCTTCGTCGCGAGCATCATCGGGCCATGGATTTTATCCATAGGGTGCTCGCAACAATACATTTTTTTCTTCGTATAAATAGCCATTGTTCTAATTAGCGCAATTTTTGTACATCATTAGTTTTGTGAAGCTATTAAATTACGACAATGCTTTTAAATAGGATTCGTTTTAAGGCTGCCGTCTCACCGGGCCTTGAATGTGTGCGTACGCTCACACAAGCTAGGAAACGCGTGTACGTATACGCATGTAGTAAACAAACCGTAAATTATAACTTTCGTCCTGGAATCGGCAAGAAGGAAGTTTTTGCGGGTATAGTTGCTTTCAGCAGACATCCGTGCAGGGTGGTCTGGTGCATATGAGCGCTAATAACCACCGTACGTCGAAATAATAATGAATTTATGAATCGTGTATTGAGACAGACTCGAGAAATGACAGAATGCAGCTTCAAGAATTCTCTGTCACCGGCGTTGATGGTATTACTCGTGCATTGCACCATCAAAACCGGTGGAAGTCCAATCTAGCCGATAAATGTAGGAAAGACATAGTTGCCGAGACGTATCGAGAGTCGAATCGCGCTGTTGCCGCATTTCCTCTATCACTATTTTGCCATCAAGGAGGCTTGAATTCATCACGGTGAAGCGGTTGGAGAACAGAGATGGGCAAAAATAATATCTGGATAAACTCAAATAAAAGATACTACATTATTGACTCATTACGGGCTCGGTTTGGTGTACACAATGTGGACTTTTCGCTATTCCCACCACTTCTGTCTCACTCTTGTCCGGCGATGGCGTGAGCGAAATGGAACGAGAGCGAGCGAGGGAGGTACGAGATAGACGACGGGATGATGTTTTGTCTCGTTCCGTCTTTCGGACGCCTGACACTCCGTCCTTTGCGTTCGCGGCCGTTGCGCAGGCAAAGCGTTCCATCTCGCTCCCCCTTTCAGCCAGAAAGAAGCGAAAAACGAACACTGAAAATTAGGGATCTGTTCATGACAGGAGCTCAACGCCGGTCCCGACCAACGAGCACATACGGGGATAATACTGTATACACACATTCAACATAACTTACTTTCGCTATATCATTCTTCAGCTTCTCCTCTTTCCCCTCCTTCTTCTCCTCCTTCTCTCTTTCTTTGGCCTCATTCCCCTCCTTTCTCTTTTTCTCCTCACCCTCTCCACTTCCCGCCGATACGGTCAGGATAGTATCTTTCATCTGAAAATGAAATGATGAATGTATTATTTTATGGCAAATAGTAAGATTCTACAGCGAGATTCTCTCGCTAGAGTCCTCAAAGACAATAGTCTAAGAGGTGGCTACATAGGGGTCAACGTAACTCGATGCAATTAAGTGATCAGTGTTAGTAGCCGTGCAGTGAAGTGAATATTCGGTACATTAACCCGGACGCACTTGACGTTGCGACCTTTAACATTGGATGGCGTCGTGTACCTGAGATCAGCTGTGCATTCGGCGCGTCTGTCGATGACCAGGATCGGTTCAGTGACCTAGTGACACAGATTTTCAAGCTGCAGGTGAATTTCCGAAAGGGTGAGTTTTAGGTACATTATTGGCGACTATTATTTTTTAAATTTAACGCAGGTTATGGCTAATTTCCGGTGATAATTCTCCAAATTTCCGTACGTAAATTTTTTTCGCAGTTTTTAAACGGAGTTATTCATTATCAACAACAGTGTTGGACGTTATTGAACTATGGATTTTTATCACAATAACGAACTACGATCACTTTTCGCTCGTTCCCTGTTGCATTACCTTTTCGTTTGTACGTTATTAAAAAAGGAAATTTACGTGTTCCTTATCCTCTCACTCCAAGTAATTATTATTTTCGATTCTTCTAAAAAAAACCTTTGTATTTGTCTTTTTACGTTACGCATGATTTTCATCCATTTATCCTTTATTCATTTTTCACTTTAAATGACAAACAAACCATGACAAAATGTTCGATTTTATTTGTTACGTCTTTTTCATTTGCCATTCTCTGCAATTTCCTTCGATGCATGCCGAGTTGCTTGTTCGTAGTCGCAGCGCGGCGCGCGGCCACGCTACCGCGGGAACTCGGCCTCCAATCTCGGGCTCTGATTGGTCGGTGCTTTTTGTTAATATCTCGTTAACGAAACCTCGGAGAACATTTTCGCAAAGGAAAAAGTTGTTTCCAATCACCCCCTGAATCACCCCCTTCAAGGAACCGCAGCATTTTTGGGACACCCTGTATATCATCGATCTGCGAAACGATCGGCAAGGTACGATCGCGATATACGTTCGCGAAAAGTATCTCAAATTCCTCGATATACCTGGCTTATAGAGGGTATCATAAATGCTTTTACTGTAGGGTACACTGAAACATCTGTTTTTAGGAAGCTACATTTGGTTGACCTGAAGGTGCTATAAATTCTGGAAATGGTTTATGACTCAGTTATAACGACTGTAAAATTTTCCAAGGTTACATTAAAAAATGTCCAAATGTTTCCCCGACAATGCGATGGCAAATGAAATTGCAGTTATACACATTCCCTGTTGTGACGATCATAATTATTACTATTAATGGTAATAATTACCATGTCATTGCTTGTTTTAATATAAAAACTATTATTGATAGACGATAAATACACTTAAGATAAATGATGAAGGGATGTAATGTGCAAGATGTTTTGAAGAAAGGGGGTATTCTTCTGATTGCTCGTGATGCAGGTAAAATTTTTCACTCACGCTCTTGCGTGGCGCGTTCGAAAAGGTGTGGCGCGCCAGAAAGCAACACAGTCCTGCCCGCGCGCCAGAAAACACCACGGTCCTGTCCGCGCTCCAATCTCGAGTCCAGAAGAGTTTACATAAGAGACAGAAAATATAGTTGGAAAAGGAAAACAGCACTTGAAAACAAGGGCCCGGCACGCGCATCAGGATTTCTAACAGTGCAGAAATCCTGAGGCGCGCGACGATTCTAGCAACCGATCCTGGCAGCCAAGACTCCAGAGGGAACACCGTCGATAAGCCGTGCCTCGATGGGTTTCGAGGACTTCGACCCTCGAGACCAGGGGGGCCGTACAATGTTGCCCCCTAAGACGTGACGAATCGAAAATTCTACATTTCTCACCGGATCTTGGCGAAAGTCACGTGAATCGTCTCCTTATGATTTCCCGATGAAAATGGTCCAAAAACGACACAAATCGGATTGTAATTAAGGAATCTTTATAATAAATTGATTTCCATAACTTCGTTAAAAATAGTTCGATTTATATGAAAGTTGGTAGGTGTTTGAGAGTTTGATGGTACGAGCGCGATGGCACGGAAGTGAGGTTAGGGACGGTGGGAAAGTAAAGTGATTCACAGCACTTGCACTGATCGTTTGTCACTTTATTAAAATGTCACACGCGGTGAGAGGTGAATTCATGAGCTGGTGAGCAACGATAACACACGCGGTGAATGAAGGCCAAGAGCCACTGAGCACGTGGTGAGCCTCGTAGAAACCGGCGCACACGACACGAATTACACACGAGTGAATTTCACGTTTTGTAAGAGTAGATGAGTCACACGATAATGAAGCGATTATCGAGATGAGCTTGAGCGAGGTGAGAAGAAGTCTCTAAAGATGCGCACAATGTTAAAAATGATCTGCGGGGCAAGCAAGCGTCCTTTCTAAACACACTGTGAACGAAGAGTGAATACAATATGGATGATGCTTCCGGTGTGCGGCGTCTCGAACCTTCTCGAGTATCGACCGACGTGGGTAAATCTGGTTGGTTGATGCATAGACGTGGTGAGCGTTGATTGGTGGATCGATTGTCGATGAGTTGTGATTGGCTGATCGATTGTAGATCAGCCTGGTGTTCAGCTGCCCAGGAGGTGCTGCTGTGAGCGTGGGTGCGGTGATGAGAGGAACTAAATGAATCTCAAACAGTAGGCATAATTTTCATTTGAAAAAAATGAGAAATCCATCGGTATCACTTCCATATCGATACGATAAAGAATAAAGTATACAGTTTTTCTGAAACAGGTATGAATCCTTGGCCGACCACAGCGAATCGAGGTCGGCGACCCACAGTCGAGGGTAAAATATTCATTACAGCGTATTAAGAAATTCTTTATCGATATGGAAGTGATACCGATGGATTACCCGTTTAACCGTCCACCCGCGATAGTTCCACGGACTGACGCGGCAGACCGGCGATTTCGTATTCGGCAACACTAATCCAACAATAAGAACTGTGACTGCATCGAGTCACGTTGACCCCTATATAGCCAGCTGGCGGTCTACAATGTCGCCTATAAACCGCACCTCGCTGAGTTTCGTGGATGTGACGAATTCCAAGTTCTGTATTTCTCAACAGATCTTTGCGAAAATGGCGTCAATCGATGTCGTGCCGATGAAAATGGTACCACGCTAACTTCGTTAAAAATAGTCCGATTTATATAACATGATTTTAATCGGGAGAACGCCAGGAATACATTGGTATCACTGCAATATCGATGCGATGAAGATTAAAGAATTTTTTAATACGCCATAATGAATCTCGTTGCGAGCTTCGACGACCACGAAACTCAGCGAGGCGCGGCTTATAGGCGGCATCGCCTTTGAATGCTCTAGCCAGAGAGTCACTCTGTATAATAGTGTACAATATAATACTTACATTTTGCGGATTCTCCATGTCTCTTCGACAATTACGTACAAAAGTAGATTGCGTGCGTTCGCGTCGTGCGCTTTCTTCCAATGGAGTCCGTGAATCAACTGTTGCTTGCCAAGCAACAATTCCTTGAACAAATTTATTTGTGGTGTGGAACACCTACAGGAGCCGTGGTTACGCGAGCGTGACTGATGCAGGCGCAGTTCACGGAACACAACCACCGCTCCTGTAGGTGTTTCCCCCTCCATCAGTGGTGCCTCAAGCCCCACCGATTTCTGGTAATTTAGAAGCCCAGCGATTATATCCACAATTTCATAAAATTCTTTGTTCAAGAGTGAGAGAATCCGCGAACGAGCGAGAGCGGACAAAAGGACTAAAGTTATTACGGATGAAAAATTTATTCGTTGCATTTATTCGAATAAAACCTTCGAATAAAAAAATATCGTTATTCGTCGAATAAAACAGTTATCTTTATTCATTGCTCTTCGCATAAAGATAAGTTCGATTATTCGAGCCTCGAATAACGAATAAAAATTATTTATCTTTTGTTCGTTATTTCAGAGGTTTATTTAGATAAACTTTTGCCCAACTCTGAAGCGTACAATGCACGTAAACGACGAAGCGAGACAAAGTACCACGCTTTCTCTCTTCTGTTGTCGACGGCAACTACGTGTGACCTTTTTGTCCGCTCTCAGTCGGTTTCGGATTCTCTCACTCTCGAACAAAGGATTCTAAAAAATTCTGGGGACAGTTGCCGGGCTCCTAAATAACCAGGGATCGGCGGGGCTCGAGGTACCAGTGATGGAGGGGGAAACACCTACAGGAGCGGTAGTTGTGTTGCGTACGTTGCGCCCGCATCAGACACGCACACGTGACCACAGCTCCTATAGGTGTTTCCGCCTCGATCAGCGGTAGCTGGTGCCACATCGGTCTCTGACCGACTGTTTGCGTTGTCTGGTCTGCACAGCAGCTTCAGCGTAATGTGCACTTTATGCCATGACAAAGCTGAAATCCGCAATCAATCGGACGAAGCCGAAGAAATGGATAGCAACCAAGGCGCCGTTAATGCAACAATTTTAAGTGGAGGCAGTTATGCCCAGCTGGAACACACTTTTGCAGGAGTGAACATACGTTGCATGTCGAAGAGAGACTTCTTGAAGAATCAAGATGAATTCATCAGGTTTGCAATTGCCACTGCAGAAGAAGAGATGTTAGCAGCGGCTGAAGAAGAAAAACGTTTGGCGACTGAAAGAGGCGACGTTCTTCCCGGATCAGGGACCCCTCACATCCCCGTTGTAGCCGACGGAAGCTGATGAAGAGATCTTACCGCAGTGGATGTTACGATTCTGCGTCTGGAGTCGGCGTGATAGTTGGCTACTACACGAGAAAAGTTTTATTTTACGGCGTTCGACATAAAGTTTGCAGAATTTGACGGATTGCTGCGAAAAACGAGACAGAACCCCGAAAGCACACATGTTTCAAAAACTGGAACACATCTCGAGCATCGACTGCTATGGAAAGCGATGCTATAGTAGAAGGATTCATTACTAGCGTAGAAAAACGTGGGCTCGTTTATTCTACTCTGATTGGTGATGGGGACAGCACTCTGACCAATATAAGAGACAGATTTGCGTAAAAAAAATTGAATGCACGGATCATTTATTGCGAAACTTCTGCACAAATATAAAAGCGATTGTGAAGAAACTACACCTGGACCATTGAGGCAAGCTGTCGAAAGTAGCATTCGCCGGATACACACGGACGTCGCAAAAGCCGCAAAGTTTCGATACAATCAGAATGTATCAGTCGAGGAGAAAACGAAGAATTTGTGTGACCACATACAGAATGTTCCGAGCCACGTGTTTGGTGAACACAAAGAGTGTGCACAACAAAAATATTTCTGCGATGGCAAGAATAAAGAGAATCAAAGAAACATCGTTCCAGAATTGATGAATATTGGTGTGTACCAGGACGTATAAGAAATACTTCGTACACTGTTAGCTTATGCGGATTGCTTACTCTGTAACACCAATAATAACGCAGTGGAAAGTTTGAACGCAATAATTGCCAAGTACATTGGCGGAAAAAGATGAAATTTCGCCGAAAAAGGATCGTATACAGGAAGATGTGCTGCTGCTGTCGTGGAGTACAACAGTAACAAAGTGCACTCGCGATTGAACGCGGTAATGAAGAAGAAAACGCTCGAGGTTGTTCGCCAAATGGAAGAAAAGAAGAAGAAAGAAAAGGAAAAGAGAGCTGCAAAACAGAAGGAAACGAAGGTTGCGCGATATGTAGGCAAGCAATTGTCCTCGCGGAAAGATTCTTATTATGGATAAAATGCACAGAAGCCAGACATGCCATCCGAAATGTATAAACTGAAGCGGGAAAAGCATATGCAAATGCTCAGTGACTGACAAGAGAAAAGACAGGCTATTTATGATGAAATCATCCAACAAGCAAAGAACCGCAGATGGTTGCAGTACAGGTCCAATTTGTTGACAGCATCTAATTTTGGACAAGTGTGCCGCCGCAGACCTGACACGCTTTGCGCAAATGCAGTGAAGTCATATCTGTATCCGAATATAATTAGTGCACCCGCGGTGGAATACGGGAAAGAATGCGAGAAAATTGCTCGCGAAGCATTGAAGAAGCAATATACAGATATTGTAGAATGTGGAATTTTCATCGACAGTTGCATCCCCTTCTTAGGAGCTTTTCCGGATGGAATCATCGGTGAAGAGGGTATTGTGGAAATCAAATGCCCCAAAGCAGCGGAGAACTTTTCACCGGAAGAAGCTATTGAAAAAGTATCCGTTGTCCGGCGCATGTTCATACGTAACACAGGTATTTCAATGAACAAAGCGCATCACTATTTTTATCAAGTACAGGGTCAGTTACATATTACTGACAGAAAGTACTCTATATTTTGCCTTTGGACCCCGAAGGGGTTGACATCTATAAAAGTAGAGAGAGATGATGTGTTTTGGAAAACATAAATGGAGCCAAAACTGGTTCAATTTTATTTAGAATGCATGCTACCCGAATTAATAGATAGTCGGCACAATAGGTGCATGCCTGTTCGGGAGCCACAATTTATACTTGCAGAGAGAGCGAGAGAAAAACCGAAAAGCTTGAAAAAGCGAAAGAGGTCCCCCTCCAAAAATAGTGAAACTATTTTATCGGTCCGGCGTGGCACCGCGCTGTATAGCGTGGTACCACTGATTTTGTCAGTGGTCACAAGTGTCAGCAATGGCACTTTTACTCACGGATCCTACGATCACGCGAGTCGATCGACGCCGCCGTCGCTTTCCCAAGGAAGTGACGAGGGAAATAATAAATTTATTTCACCCTTTAATTTTTTCAGACACATTTCTAAATTCACAGGAGCAGACAGACGGAATCCGGTTCGGTCAACATGCGCCAGGCTGATACATACAGGCGTCGCAGTTATGCATGATGTTCGACGAATTATTGAAACAAACTTTTACTTTTATACCAAACTTACCGAAATGTCTGCGATCATTTGTTACAGGCGGAATTTTTACCAAATTACTGCAAACAAGGTGTATGGGACAGTAATGCCAGGACAAATGGAATAATAAGTACCATATTTCAGGTAAAGTTTAACAGCTCATAAATCTACAGTAAAATTTTGTACACTTATGAAACAACAATTAAGTATTTCATAATGTGTTACAACTCCACACTGCCTACGTCATCTTTCGGTATGAGCGACCTGGCAAACTCGCAGGAAGACCGTTAATGGCGAAGAGGTATTACACAGAATGAGAGAAGGTAATATTACAGTATTGTCTCGTTAGCGGATCGCTGTTCGGGACCGGCGCACAGTGGTCTAAAATGACATAGTCGGTGTCAAAAATTGATTCCTACCTCAAATCGAAATGAAAATCAACGGAACTTGGAATACGGGGTATTAGGTATCGCTGCTCAAACTCGGCCAAAACCTGTAAAATGGGCAACATACCAACGAAAAACGTTGTTTATTGAAATCCTAAAGCTATTACTTTATATTTTATATGTCTAGAAAGTTGCATTATACTGTATAGACTGCTACACTAAAGAATAGTTGTCAAAAAATGGTATATAACAATACAAAAACCAACATTATTTACTAATTTCATTATTTCCACGGTAAATACTGCAAATACATGATTAATGTTAGAGTTAGGCAGGTCGGGTGAGGAGAGAAGTACGCGTTCTTAAGCTTTAAACGTATATAATGTTAGAATTTGGTACAAGAGGTAAAAACGATGGAGCGTACAGCACACGCATGTCGCGAGAGAGACAGTTAGTTGACTAAACCAGAGGGGGCTGGCCGCTGACAGCAAGGCAGCGTTTCCACGACTGCAGGTGCGTCCGCAGTGCATGTAACTCCATCTCCAACAATTAATCTAACGGCTGAATATTTATCGGAGGCCAAAATAAAAATTATTGACATAACAAAATGGTAGCAGAATTGTTTATTAATAATTTGTTTAAACAATTTTATAACACAGTGACAGTGAAATCCGTTTTATACAATGAAATTGATCATATTTTGTTGTAACATTACTATAAACAATTAATTGCCATTAAACAATTTGTCAACATAATATATTTCAATAATATTCAACAAGGATAAGTGCAATTTGGAATGTACACTGTTTTTATGACGTAGATACCCATTAAATAAAGATTCTTGGAAATTTCATCCCCAAGCGGGTGAAAAGAGGTAAAATTTATTTTCTCAGACTCCTTAATATCTCTTAGCTCCGATTAGATATCACCTTGGTTTTCACTTACAACGATTGCTAACACAAATGGGTAAAACTCAGTTTCAGGATTTTGCCCTAACGAACCCCTAACGGGGTGAAATGTGTTTTCATATATTTTTCAAAATCTCTTGGCCCGATTAAATATCAACTTGGTTTTTAGTTACAAATGTTACCCCCTCAAATGCCTATCAACAAATTTCAGGATATTATCATTATCATTATCATTATCATTATCATTATCATTATCATTATCATTATCATTATCATTATCATTATCATTATCATTATCATTATCATTATCATTATCATTATCATTATCATTATCATTATCATTATCATTATCATTATCATTATCATTATCATTATCATTATCATTATCATTATCATTATCATTATCATTATCATTATCATTATCATTATCATTATCATTATCATTATCATTATCATTATCATTATCAGTATCAGTATCAGTATCAGTATCATTATCATTATCATTATCAGTATCAGTATCAGTATCAGTATCAGTATCAGTATCAGTATCAGTATCAGTATCAGTATCAGTATCAGTATCAGTATCAGTATCAGTATCAGTATCAGTATCAGTATCAGTATCAGTATCAGTATCAGTATCAGTATCAGTATCAGTATCAGTATCAGTATCAGTATCAGTATCAGTATCAGTATCAGTATCAGTATCAGTATCAGTATCAGTATCAGTATCAGTATCAGTATCAGTATCAGTATCAGTATCAGTATCAGTATCAGTATCAGTATCAGTATCAGTATCAGTATCAGTATCAGTATCAGTATCAGTATCAGTATCAGTATCAGTATCAGTATCAGTATCAGTATCAGTATCAGTATCAGTATCAGTATCAGTATCAGTATCAGTATCAGTATCAGTATCAGTATCAGTATCAGTATCAGTATCAGTATCAGTATCAGTATCAGTATCAGTATCAGTATCAGTATCAGTATCAGTATCAGTATCAGTATCAGTATCAGTATCAGTATCAGTATCAGTATCAGTATCAGTATCAGTATCAGTATCAGTATCAGTATCAGTATCAGTATCAGTATCAGTATCAGTATCAGTATCAGTATCAGTATCAGTATCAGTATCAGTATCAGTATCAGTATCAGTATCAGTATCAGTATCAGTATCAGTATCAGTATCAGTATCAGTATCAGTATCAGTATCAGTATCAGTATCAGTATCAGTATCAGTATCAGTATCAGTATCAGTATCAGTATCAGTATCAGTATCAGTATCAGTATCAGTATCAGTATCAGTATCAGTATCAGTATCAGTATCAGTATCAGTATCAGTATCAGTATCAGTATCAGTATCAGTATCAGTATCAGTATCAGTATCAGTATCAGTATCAGTATCAGTATCAGTATCAGTATCAGTATCAGTATCAGTATCAGTATCAGTATCAGTATCAGTATCAGTATCAGTATCAGTATCAGTATCAGTATCAGTATCAGTATCAGTATCAGTATCAGTATCAGTATCAGTATCAGTATCCGTATCCGTATCCGTATCCGTATCCGTATCCGTATCCGTATCCGTATCCGTATCCGTATCCGTATCCGTATCCGTATCCGTATCCGTATCCGTATCCGTATCCGTATCCGTATCCGTATCCGTATCCGTATCCGTATCCGTATCCGTATCCGTATCCGTATCCGTATCCGTATCCGTATCCGTATCCGTATCCGTATCCGTATCCGTATCCGTATCCGTATCCGTATCCGTATCCGTATCCGTATCCGTATCCGTATCCGTATCCGTATCCGTATCCGTATCCGTATCCGTATCCGTATCCGTATCCGTATCCGTATCCGTATCCGTATCCGTATCCGTATCCGTATCCGTATCCGTATCCGTATCCGTATCCGTATCCGTATCCGTATCCGTATCCGTATCCGTATCCGTATCCGTATCCGTATCCGTATCCGTATCCGTATCCGTATCCGTATCCGTATCCGTATCCGTATCCGTATCCGTATCCGTATCCGTATCCGTATCCGTATCCGTATCCGTATCCGTATCCGTATCCGTATCCGTATCCGTATCCGTATCCGTATCCGTATCCGTATCCGTATCCGTATCCGTATCCGTATCCGTATCCGTATCCGTATCCGTATCCGTATCCGTATCCGTATCCGTATCCGTATCCGTATCCGTATCCGTATCCGTATCCGTATCCGTATCCGTATCCGTATCCGTATCCGTATCCGTATCCGTATCCGTATCCGTATCCGTATCCGTATCCGTATCCGTATCCGTATCCGTATCCGTATCCGTATCCGTATCCGTATCCGTATCCGTATCCGTATCCGTATCCGTATCCGTATCCGTATCCGTATCCGTATCCGTATCCGTATCCGTATCCGTATCCGTATCCGTATCCGTATCCGTATCCGTATCCGTATCCGTATCCGTATCCGTATCCGTATCCGTATCCGTATCCGTATCCGTATCCGTATCCGTATCCGTATCCGTATCCGTATCCGTATCCGTATCCGTATCCGTATCCGTATCCGTATCCGTATCCGTATCCGTATCCGTATCCGTATCCGTATCCGTATCCGTATCCGTATCCTTATCCTTATCCTTATCCTTATCCTTATCCTTATCCTTATCCTTATCATTATCATTATCATTATCATTATCATTATCATTATCATTATCATTATCATTATCATTATCATTATCATTATCATTATTATTGACTCAACGGGAACCCTTTAGATTACAAAATATAAACAAAATACTAAGTTATAGAAAAATACAATAAAATGCAATAAAATAAAATAAAACGGATAACAGAGAATAGAAAGAAACAAAACAGAAGAACACAAGAACATGACAGTCTATAAACGGCGATGTCACCGTACCCAGTGAAACGCCGGATTACGGAGGTGGCAGTCTCCTAAGCTGCTGATTCCTGAACGACGCGAGGGAGGCTTGGAATAAATCTATGTCCGCAGGGCACTGATTTAGCTCATCCATAGCGCCGTTTATGGGATCGGCAGTGTAATGATGGTATTCCGGGGCGCACGATACAAAAAGGGGTCTCGGACGCAGTGACCGTTGCGGAGCATGAAAACAAATCAATGCTACCAGCTCTTGGCAGTTTATCTGACCATGCAAAACTTTATAAAGAAACAGTAGCTCGGAACAGACACGGCGGTGACTAAGGGTTGAGAGCCTCGTCTTTAGCAGGGCAGGACTATAATCGTGGTCATCGAACCGCATAGGGCTATCTGATGCCCTCATGGCTAGCTTAAGGAACTTGTGCTGGACTCTTTCAATTACACTAGCATATAGCTTATGCTTGGGGCTCTAAATAACCGACGCTTATTCAACTTGGGGCCTTACCAGTGCAACGTGTAACAGTTTTAATGTCCTGATCCGTTTAAAGTGTTTCGCAAAACGGGCTATAAACCCAAGGGTTTTCATTGCCTTACAAGTTATGCTACGATAGTGGTTACGAAAATCAAGACCCGTCGTCAATGTAACACCAAGGTCCAAAACTTCCGCCACCGCTGTCAATGTGGTATCGCTCAGCATATACGTCGAGGGAATGCCACTGACAGCCCTATGGGTCTTTAATAACACACATTTCCCGGTATTTAACTGCATCCTATTAACGATACACCACTGCTCGAACCTACTGAGGACAGCCTGCAACAAATCCACATCGAAAGCCCCACTAATAGTGCGGAAAACTTTCAGATCATCCGCGTACATTAGGAATTTTCTATGCAGGAAAACCTCCTTGAGATCGTTAACAAAGAGAAGGAACAAGAGAGGACCAAGGTGCGATCCCTGAGGGACACCAGAGGTCACATTGACTAGATAGGATAACCGGGTCTGCACCCTAATAACCTGCGCTCGGCCTTCAAGGTAGCTGACAATCCACGAAAGGAGCGGCCCATTAATCCCGATTGAGGCTAATTTATGATGAAGGATACCATGATCCACTGAATCAAAGGCCTTCCGGAAGTCAGTGTACACGGTATCAACTTGAAGGCTCGCGTCCAATGCAGCAGAAACGAAGCAGTGGTATACAGCCAGGTTGGTTTGCGTCGATCGCCCAGGAACAAATCCATGCTGTTCATCGCAAATGACGTTAGTGAGGCAGGGCGTTAGATGCTCCGTAATGATTTCCTCGAAGATCTTAGGCAAGACAGATAATTTGCATGTCGGCCTATAGTTTCTAACATCTGAGTGGTCGCCTGCCTTAAATACCGGGGTAACCAAAGTTGACTTTCAGGCTGCCGGGAAAGTCCCCCTAGATAGTGAGGAGTTAAAAATATGCCAGAGGAGCCTAGCAAGAATGAAGCGACACTCCCTTAAAAACCGAGGGGGGATCCCGTCATAACCTGGTCTCTTCGACATATCAAGCGACTCGAGCTTGGTATAGATTTGACATATAGAAATGGATATCGAGTGTATATTTACATCACTGCACGAGGACGGAGCGGGATTCCAGGCGGGCGTCGCCCCAGACTGAGGACTATAAACAGAGCCAAAGAAATCAGCAAAAAGATTAGGAGCTGTCTAGTGCGTCGAAACATAATTACGGTCGAGATGTACCTCCTCGGGAATTTCATGCCAAACCCTCTTAGTATTTACAAATTTCCAGAAGCATGATAAATTGTTCAACACGGCACTCTCGACGCCGTCAATATAAGAACGGTGAAGACGCCAAAGGGCCAACTTACATTTCCAACGGACACTGGAAAAATTAATATAATCGCTAAAGGCGCCAGACCGCTTAAAAGCTCTATGTGCCCTTTTCTTATGTAGGATCAGGGACTTTAAGCCAGGGGAAACCACAGCGGAAAGGTGGAACGGACCACAAACCGGACCGGAATACAGGCTTCGATTGCCTGATTGATATAGCCATATAAACGCTCAAGGGCAACACTTGGGTTAGTGTCGCCTGTCTCCTTGTCCCAATCAACTGAGTTAAGATAATTCAGCACGCTGGGGAAATCGCCCCGCTTAAAGTCCCTATATACAAAGTTTCCGCCTGCAAGGTCAGGACCCGATGCCAAGCTACTAAACATAAGATACAAAGGTGGGTGATAGGCATCCGGTTCAGTGACGGCATCAATGACTTGGTCAACCGTGACGTTAGGACAGGAAACGAAGATGAGATCGGGCAACCCGTCAAATTCGTTAAAGACAGTGTTAACTTGGGTAAGGTTGCAGTACCCCGCACAACCAAGGAGGGGGTCAATAGCAGCTGATTCACTAGACGATACCCCCGACCTTCTAAAGCACACTTGAACCGAATCATTGTACGAAACTGCATGAGGGAGATTAAAGTCGCCATACAGACCGAAGGTGTCTTCACTGTAATTGTGGTATAATTCTTTGACTGCGTCAACATGACTAGCATAGAGTGAAGGCCGGGATGCAGGCGGCATATAAACGGCCCCCAATAGTACCTGTTTATTATTGTGAAGGTGGGCTCTGACAAATACTTGTTCGACCTCAGAACAGCTGACTGTGAGAAGGCAAGAAGGCAACGAATTATTAACTGCGATGAGGACACCGCCGCCTCTTGTACAGCAGGTTGTTCGTTGGGATCTATCGCACCTGTACACCGTATAATTACGCAACCCGAGTTCGATTGAAGGTATGGCACACGTGATCCAGGTCTCGACAAAAATCATACGACACTGCCGATGTAAGAATAGAATTGACGTGAGTGTCCAACTTCGTTGGCAGACCGCGGACATTTTGAACATACACTAAAGGGTTCATATTAAGTTTTTTTTTAAGAGTTTTTGTGTGGTCTATCCGACACGATTTTAGAAACACCACGAATATATCGTATGGTCATGTGGGTCTCCCCCCGTTCATGAAGATCACGGAGCTTCAACCTGAGCTGCGAAAGAGTCCCACGTTGTTGCCTGGTCTTGTCGTCCGAAATTTTATAAGGGCCCTTATACCGTTGTTTGCTCTGGAGTATCCTTTTGGCATCAGCCGCGAAGTCGGGTCGAACACAGAGAGGCTTGCAGGGTCTCTTGCCCGGTTTCCCGAGTCGATGAACGACGAGAGCCTGGGTGCCAAGGGGGCAAATCTCGCTCGAAACAACGCGAGCAGCATCCACCTCGGCCGATCTGATAAGTTCAGGCGAGGATTCACGAGGCTCCGGCATCCCAAAGATGATAATATTTTTGGACCTCAACTCCCTGCCATTCAACTCCTCGAATCCTGAAATTGAGTTTTACGCAATTGCGTGGGCAATCGTTGTTAGTCAAAACCAAGGTGATATCTAATCGGACCTAAGAGATATTAAGGAGTCCAAGAAAATAAATTTTACCTCTTTTCACCCGCTTGGGAATGAAATTTCCAAGAATCCTTACTTAGTGAGTATCTACGTCATAAAAACTATGTTCCTCCAAATTGCACTTATCCTTGTTGAATATTACTAAAATCTATTATGTTTACAAATTGTTCAATAAGAATTAATTGATTATAGTAATGATACAACAAAATATGATCAATTTGATTGTATGAAATGAATTTCACTGTCACTTTGTTATAAAATTGTTTAAACAATTTTTTAATAAACACTTCTACTAACACTTTTTTATGTCAATAATCTTTATTTTCTCCTGCGATACATATTCAGTGGTTAGATTAATGATGTATTTGCAGTATTTACCGCGGAAATGATTAAATTAGTAAATAATGTTGGTTTTTGAATTGTTATATACCATTTTTTGAGAACTATTCTTTAATGTAGCCTTTTATACAGTCATTGCAACTTTCTAGACTCATAGAATATAAATTTATAGCTTTAGGATTACAATAAACAACGTTTCTCGTTCATATGATGCCCATTTTACTGGTTTTGACCGAATTTGGGCGGCCATATTGGATCCGCCATCTTCCTTTTCAAAAATCGTACAATGAATTCGTATTCAGCGATACCTAATACCCCTGTATACCATGTTTCGTTGATTTTCATTTCGATATGGGGTGGGAATCGATTTTTGATGCCGACTGTGTCATTTTCGACCACTGTGCGGCGTTAAGCCCGTATCGCGCACAGAGCCTTAATTACTAGTGTTCGTTTCTCGTTTCTTTCTGACCGAACGGGGGGAGCAAGATGGAATGCTTTGCCTGCGCGACGGGCGCGAACGCAAAGGACAAAGTGTCAGGCGTCTGAAAGACGAAGCGAGACAAAGCATCATCCCGTTGTCTGTTTCATACCGTTCTCGCTCGCTTTCGGTGCCTTTCGCTCGCTCTCGCCTTAGCCGGACAAGAGTGAGACAGAAGTGGTGGGGATAGCAAAAAGTCCAAATCGTGTACACCAAACCGAGCCGCTAAGGAGACAATACTGTATTCTTCGAAAAATATACACTTTTTTATCTGTAATTGTCCATTTCAAGGGGGCGAAAGCTAGAATGTCCAATTTCAATTCTCCACTGAAGTTGGATTGATTTATTGAGATGACTGTAACTTGGTTAGAGACAAAAAGAATATATAAAAAATGTTTTGTTGAACGATTTTATCAAAAAAGCACTAACAAGTAAAAAATACTTTTATTCTTGTACTACAATTTGGATGATGTTTTTTAACTTTATATAAAAACGTGGAGCAGGATATTGCATAACAGAATATGAATCAATTTAGTACAGCATCAAGTGTCGAAATGAATATATTGTGAGATATCCTGCTCCACGATTTTATTTAAAATGAAAATAAACCATCGAAATTGTAATATAAGAAAATAATTATTTTATAGTTTTTAATGTATTTTTAATAAAATCGTTTATTATAATTTTTTTATTTCCCAGTTTTTAGTGTTCCTGGGTTTACATTTCACAGCTCAAACATCTTTACAAATATATATTATTGCTGTATACAGTTTAACAGTTTGAATGAACCATACAGTGCTAAAAGTTCGTAAAGAACGCGAGTGGTTGATTTTAAGTCGATTGAATTTGTGGTTATGGGTTAGTATTTATTGGTGAATGGGTAATTTTTTCACCCCCTTGAGTTTTTTTTTCATAATTTTGTATTGTTATCCAAACTACGCACCCCTGCAAAGTTTCAAGATATTTGGATGATTGGAAGTGGATTAAAATTGAGTTTCCAAATTTGAATCAAACATACAAATAAACAGGGGATCGTAGGTAAATAAAATCGTTTATGAGACATTCCAAAATATACGTATTGCTAGTACTGATCTCTAGTTTATATTCATACATTTTTACAGTCGTGGAATAACAATTCCGAAGAAAAACATGTACCAAAGTATTAAATTGGAATATACTTTTGTCCAAATTGATGTTTTATTATTAAATTTGTATTTAAACAACAGACAGTTCTTGTTGATAAAAAAGATAATTTGATGTATAGTTAGATAGAAAAGAAAGCGTCATATGTTTTCAGAAGAATTATAGCATTTTAGATTTCATTAAGATCGGCGTGTTACACTTTGGTGATGTACATTATTCAAATTGTATGCTTTGAAATTGCACATTGATTATACAAAATATTACATCTTTCTACGTGTAAATAAAAACTATTGATATGCAAATTAGTATTGTTTCATTGACATGTTTCCTAACTTCACCACCCAAACTCTCTATCTTTTATTATTGCTATCCTCCTTTACGTTCATCGAGGCTCTGACGCTAGACGCAACTCTCGTGCCCGTGCTGTATTCCTTCAAGAATTTCTCGATAGAAAAAACTTTGACAACAGCACGGCAGACACAGAGAGAACAGAAAATGTGGCAATTATGTGTCAGAAAATTGTAACCGTAGAACGCGGGGTTACCGGTGGGACGGTGGAGGTACCGTATTGCCAGCTCTGGACGGTGGTCCAGAGCTGCCGATCGAATGATTGAACGCCGAGGTAGAGTGGAGTACGACAGTTTATTCAGTCTTAACTCTATGTAGAAGGTATCCCAGCCAGGTCTATGCTGGCACACAGTGTGGAAGCGGCTTAACCTAGGCCTTAAACTAGCGCGGCGCGTCTCGGTGTGAACGGCGGCGTATATCGCGGCGCGTATCTCGGTACGTCAGTCGGTGTGTATCGCGGCGAATATCGCGGCGCGTATCGGAATCCATGACGAGGCAGCGAAGTGGGAGGGAATAGATGGTTTGACCGTTCGGTGTCTTGGCGGGCCAACCCTGTCGTTAGACCCTGGTCGGAGAGTCTTTGGTCCGGTCACCCGGTGGGCACATTCCGCGGGTGAATCGGAGACTGTAAGGGCGCTCTCGGGAACGGAGATAAATCTGTTCGGGAGATCGATAAACGGTAACGGCCTGCGTCCAGAGGATGGCTCACGCTGTCCTTCTGGGAACCGTGGAGGGGGCGAATTAAAAAAAGACGCAGAGACTCAGTCTGTCGACGTACGAGAACTGGTGCTAACACGGGCGCTTGTTTTTCGCAAGAACGAGTGTCGACACAAGAACGTGGAATCGCACAGGAGGAAAATCTGCTATCTCTTATTTTATGTTAACAACGCGAAAATAAACGTAATCGAAGCAATGTAAATTAAATTTTGTGATAGGACTACATGAACGTGTCTCATATTAGATGGCGTCACAGTAATGTTTCCCTCACGAAATAGAAGTGTTCTAGACCGGAACTTGTGACTTGGCAGTGCCCTCATCAAAAAAGCCAACCCTGGTAAGCCCGAATACAATCGAAACTCGATCGGCCAAAATCGTTTGAGGTGAGTGTACTTGGCGCGATACTGTGACGGTTTCTCCGGTATACCAGCAGAGTGCGCCACCGACCAATCGGCAGCAGGCCGCGCTGTGTTGGCGTCGCAAGCAAATCCTACGTATTCGTGGTCACGACCAGAACGTCGTAAGCTCCCGTTTAGGCTTGACGTATTAAAACGACGCAATGTGCGTGACACCATCGTGTACACCACGTGCTCAACTGTAAATCACGCGAAATAACGACTATGCAATTGTTGTTATTGTTATAATAAAGTGTGTACAGTTTATTTGGGCAGTTCTAACACTGTGCCACGAGAAAGTCCGAACACGACACTACCGTATCTCTTAATGACGTCGTTCATTATACAATTTACATTGTAAAAGTAAAATTTTGTCACCCAAAGTAAGTTCACCGTACACTTTCTTCGATATAATGAGTAATTCTTATTTCATTTCTCTTTCATTTTACTTAGTATCTATTGGACCAATTTCAGTACGCTTTAAACTGAAATATGTAGTGTTTTCCGAGGAAGGTAATAAAGTATAAACTTACCCCCTACGTCTACGGTAGGCGGAGTAATGGTGAATAATGAATGTATAAAAACATGCATGTATACATGTGTTCACGATCGCAAATCACTAAGTTTGACCCATTAGTTTATTTAAGTATTGTATATATTTTTGATCATAGACTGTACACAGTTTGAACTCATTCTTCAAACATAAGTTATATATTTTTGTACTTGGCTTCTTTCGCGTGACCAATGGCGAGGCTTGCCACGCCGTCTTCGCCGCTCCCGTGATTCAGATGAACCACGTAGCTCGGGTCGTGGGCGCGGTGAGGGGCAGGCAAACCGATTTGTACCGGTAGAACCCGAGAATCGGCCTGGCTCGCTGACTTTCTCTACACAGTATACGTGCAATACTTAACTATGCTCTTATTTCTATTCATTCGAGTGCCGGATCGATTTTCTGTGAAATCCAGAGAATCCCACTTCTAAAATATATTGAGCGCGATCAATTCTCCGTGAATTGGAAGGACATTTCCCTCATATCTTTACAATATTGTAATATTAATCAGCATGAAGGATTCAGAAATAGTCCCATTAATGTCTGTTGCGGCCGCATCCAGCGTGCAGTTCAACCGTATGCCCGCTGACTCATTGCAACAGTAGATGAGTCACCTGAGGCCCCTTGACTTTGCGTGCTGACGTCAACGACCTTTCGGAGCGCTTGTTCGAAAGAGAGACTTCTTTATGCGACCGTTTCGCCAAGCGCCCACGCGCCTTTGTATTATAGTAGTGTGTTCTCGTGTACTGTATCAGCGTTTGTGACGTCCAGTGGTCGTGTTGGACCACTGAGAAAATAAATTGTGCCAGTCCCCAAAAGGGTCGTTGCTGTTGGGTTTTTCTATATTTATTTTTATTTTATCTCCCTTTAATGATAGGTATATGAAAAAGTGGTTAATAATGTCACGACCTGGGTGGTGGTGGTTAGGACAGTGACAATATGGAGTAATTCGGGAAAGGTTAGGTGCGAATGCCACTTTCGCAGCACAAGGGGAGAGTAGGAACTTAGGTGCAAATGCCAGCTTCGCAACTTAAGTCAACCAGGGAAGGTTAAGCAGTATCGTTCGCCAGAGTGACACCCGTTAGAATAGTTGTGGTTTATATTTATCGCTCGATAATTGGCTTTACTGCTGCATTGCGGTAAAAAGGCACACGTTGTATTTCTCTATAATAGGTATAGGCACCACGGGGTCCGCGCCTAGTTAGTCTTCGCTAGCACGGCAGGATGTCTAATCCTCTCACAAGTCCTAAACTCTAATCTCGTTCATATATATACAAGTTCCAAGTTTACTCCTCTTAGTCCCTGCGTGTCTAGGGCAGGGACGGTCAGCTATAGCCCTACTGATGAGTCTGGCTGACGATCCCAAGACAAAACGCGCATCTTCTTTTCCTCCTCCATCTTTAAATCTTTAAATTGCAAATCCACTTGCCCCGCACAGTACTCCAAAAAGCGTGACTGACCTTAGAGATTACGGTTACGCCGGAGGTGACGGGGCAAGATCCCCTCTTTACGTTGCCGAGTCAATCATTAAATCACAATCTCGATTTCGGACGTAACAAAACACTATTAGAACTCCCGGTATTCGTGAAGAGAGATCAGCCGTTGCGATGGCTTGTTATAATTTTGAGTATTCGAAGGATTAATGCAATAATTCGATACGTTGGTTAAAACAAAAGCGTTATTTATTTGAACGCATACGAATAAGCCATGCACTATCGATGCGATAGCGGTAGAAGTATTATAATAATGCTTGGGACATTAACCCATTCGAGACGGCGATTTTTTTCGAACACGGTCTCGAGGAGCGAAATTTTTTTTTTATACTGTTCATTTTTAATAAAAAAACGTGTTTACTATAGAAATCACCCAATTCGTAAGTGAATTCGCATAAATAAGATGATTGAACACCATGTGTGCAATGTAAGGTGAAATAAAAATACATCAGTAAAATTAATAAACATTTATTTAAAAAATAGTTAGATAATATAAAATCGTTAGTTTGCTTTCCATAATGAAGAACAGAATATAATGCAAAGAAAATTTTTAAGAAATAGTAAAAAGTCAAAAAAATAAGTTGAATAATGAAGAAAATAATATAAACGAGAAATAAATGTTTAGAAAAATGTCTAAAGGTAATAAAGTAATGTAACTATTTCTGTTGGTGATAGATTTGAAAAATGGAATTAGATATATGGGTTCCTGCATTGATATTTTTTAAAAATGATGGTTTCGAAAATCCAAACAAAATGTTTTTTTTTTTTTTTGGTACGCAACAAAACCACTGTCAAATTTTGTTTTTCTATACTTTACAGATACTATTAATTCAAAAAAAGTCTTATCTGGACGACTACTTTACTCAGAATAACTGATAATTTCTCATTATTATTATTGCACACACGGTGTGCAACCGGTCTTATAGCCTCGGAAATCAATTGCACACACGGTGTGCAATCGGTCTCGAATGGGTTAAACATTAGCAAAAAACATTTGTATAAACGGTGATCAATGATGTGTGTGTGTGTGTGTGTGTGTGTGTGTGTGTGTGTGTGTGTGTGTGTGTGTGTGTGTGTGTGTGTGTGTGTGTGTGTGTGTGTGTGTGTGTGAGCACGAGATGTTTAAGTATTAGTTATAACCAAGTTAACATAAATGCAAGAGCGTAAGCAATGATATAATATGTTACAGATAAGCATAAGCAAAAGTAAATAATATAAATGCAATATGGACGTAGGATGATAATCCTTTTGGATGAAGGTGGACTGAATCGAATATTCACTGATTACAAATGCAAGGGTTTAAGAATTTTAGATGTGTAAGAAGTCACTCGCGTAGTGGGTGTTACTGGACTAATTGTCCGCGGTCCATATGACGCTGGTATTTATACTGAGCGATGGAATTTGGTATGCGCGGAATGCACGGTATGCGTGATGACTCATGTTTAAAATATGTGTTATGTAATTGGGATGTGTTGATGAGTCATGCGCGAAATATGCGTCGAAATAGCATAATTCGGGGGTCTTTTGGGACTTTGAAAAGTGGGTACTCAACCCATTGGATAGATTTTGGGGTCTTTTGGTTGGAGAGATTTGAGAGTGACTTTGATTTGATTTGTCGTAAAGAGGGGAAGGGGGCATGGTCTCCATTTAAAAGAGTTTTGGGACGAGGGACTTGTTCGATTTTAAATATGTGGGAGGCGATCATGCCTCGTAGGGCGAAGAGGGGAAGGGGAATTCGTATTTGGTCATCTGGAGATGGGGACCGCTGAAGTACATCGTCCAGACGATCCGTTGTTTGGGAGAAAGGGTTGAGAGTTGAGGTTTTATAGATGATTACGGAATTGTGGGAAGATTTATAGGAAAGATTCTAGTTATAACCGCTCAAAAAATAGTGGGACGTCACAATAATCTCATTGTTTCGGAACCAAGAGTTCAGAATTTGTTTTATTTAATCCCTAAAAAAATTTGGAAAACTGCTGTGTGACATTTTAGAAAATTTAATCCCCGAAGAAATGAGCAAAAAAAGATAACAAACGGTTATGAATTCACTGAGATACGGAATTTTGTCCACAAAAATGCACTTTGAGGGCTATCGCCAATTAAACAAAATCGGATTGACACCGAAGTGACAAATAGTAGCAGCTAATTCCTTTCTAAATTTGTTTCTTAGATTCTTACCCACATTCCAAACGCAAAAGATGTGGTTCGGAAAAATTCGATAAAGTTTTATTTACTAATTAGCAATAATAAAACCATAAAATAATAAATCACGTTTTTGACTTCCTCCAGTATTTCTGAACCTTATTAGTTTCTATAATCATACATTAAATTGACATTGTAGTTGGTTCTGGTTGTAATAAACTCGGTAGACATTCAAAATTTTCAGCCTATATACAGTTGTATTTCAAATATTCTGATGTGTCAACAAATCGCCTGTTTTATGTTCACCGCTATTGCCAAGTGCCAATTAAAAATTTTATGTAAATGAAACTACTTACATAAAGAAAATCTTTTCAAATTAATCAAAAAGATTGTTCTAATAATGTTTTTATTAAACTTTGTCAGAAAAAGGTAGAAAAACACGTTTTGATTGTAATTCAAGTATTTGATATCTTAGAAAACTTAATCCCCGACATAACGAGCAAAAAAAGACAAACATCGGTTGACAATTAACGAAGATATGGAATTTTGTCCACAAAAAGTCACTTTTTAACCACTGTGCCCTGGGGCCAACCTAGGATCAGATCGAACTGCCTGCTGCCTCTGTATTACCCTCATTTCCGCATTCCGCGGTGCTGTCCTCCTCCCCGGTGCAAATGTCAAGCGAATGATTCGTCCGCCATATTCGGATGCTAACTCTGGCCCTCAAAAAGGCTACCCTAATAAGGCCCCAGTGCTAGAAATCTCCACTGTGAGTCCCCCGGTCGCTGCTACCGCGGGCCATACCAACCCAACACCCTGGTCCTTGAGGTTGATTTTCCCCAACGCCTGGGCCATCAGACTGGTAATGTTCTTCTCCTCCCCTTTGCGGGCGGTAATAGTAACAAACCCGTACACCTCGGCAGCCTGGGCCACCGATAGGGACGAGGATACCGAACCGCCTCACCGTGGTCCGGACTGGGGTAGTTAGTGGCATTCGGCCAAAAAATCAACTTTCACGTATAGATATCTAGTGACTATACTATACTATATAATATACTACTTTGTAAATATCCATTCGTCTTGAAAATGAAAATATTTATATGCATAGTGCTGTTATAAAGAATATTAGTAATAAATTTTTAATTGTGTATACTACTAAAATTAATATAAGTATTAATGGGTGGATCAAATTTATTAAATTTGTGAAATAGTTATAACTATTATTATATGAATGAGGAATACTATAAAAACGTTAAGGAATGAGATTGCCATATAATATTTATTCAAGAAGTAGTTTCATATCTTTATATAATTATAATATTCTAATTAAATAATAATGATATATTTATATATTTAATGATATAATTATATGTGTGTATATATATATATATATATATATATATATATATATATATAGCATCAATATATTTATAAATAATTTATATGTAAAAGATAGGGAATCAATAATGAACTTATTATACAATAAATAATTTATAGCTAATTATGAAAGCTGTTGCCGGTGAGACCGATGAAGAAGATTACGTATCCCATATCATATACGTTAATGGGATGCAGAAACGCGACAGACTTGCGAATTTCCTCGACGAAAATACGACAGCGGACATGATCATTGAGAGATTGGACATTGACTACAAGGATATTAAATCTCTAAATAAGCTAAATGTAGTTAATACTCTGCGACGGGACAGACACTCGAATCATTGTGCCTTGCAAAATGTATTTAAAATATTCAACTGGTGGTTTAAACGCCAGAGAGAATTGCATAAATAAAATGTAATCAATTTTAATGCATATAAAAATGTTTTTCTTCTCCCTTCCAGTCGACCTCCTGCACATGCCGTACACTAGATTAAGACGACGGCTGTAATTATTATAAAGAAGTGGTTTGATACGTGTTCAAAGTGGTGCGATAGACGTTCAATACATGTTCAAATTGGTACCATTTTGACGAGGTTTGCTGGGGTCGAGATTCTCCTGTAGACTTTTGCTGCACACCACAGGTATCCTCGAACGGATCGTTCCTCGGGCTCCGATAGTTCGGGTGAAAATGCCAGGAACGAGATTTTTGGGTCGAGCCGAGAGGTAGTGGATCGTGCCGGTTAAAGAGTTGGAACTAACCGTAGTTGTAACAAGTTTATTGCACTGACGCGACGAAGCGATCACGGGCGTGATCGCGTACTGATCTTTTACAATTGTCTGACTGATTGATCTGTCGTGGGTTTATATACAATATTTGAGGTCGCGGTTTAGTGGCCGCGGGGGGAGGCCTAACACCATAGACGTTCAGTAAACGTTCAAAGTGGTAAGATAGACGTTCAATACACGTTCAGAGTGGTACCGCAAATGTTCAATAGTCGTTCAAAGCGGTTCGATAGGTATTCTATAGTCGTTCAAGTGACATGATCTATTCGAATGATGAGTGCAAAGAAGAACTGGAAGTGATTCGGTCCAGCCAAATGATGTGTGCAAGGAAGGACAGGATGATCTATGAAGAATTCGAAGAAGATGAGGATAAAGAAGGAAAAGATGACCAATGCAGTATTCGAAGAAGATGAGTGCGAGGAGGAAGGGAATGATAAGTGAAGAAGAAGGTGAAGAGCAAAGACATCCGACTTTGCAACGTATGGAACTTTATGTATGGACCCACATGTGAAAACTTGTATGAACGCTGCGAGACCAGTTGTCTGTCAATCATTGTGCCACCAGCTATCTCAATGGGAATGTTGTGCATCGCCCCACAGTATGACCCGTCGATATGGCGGAATAATCAGGAGGTATGTACCTAGTACTCTGCAATGTTTCGTGAATTTTGATGTTCATTATGTTTTTAACGTGCTAATATAACTGATTGTTGGGTTCTAGTACTCGCCGTCATCTACACGGTCGCCGCCTCCGCTACATACGCCGTCGCTGCCGCCGCCATCACCGTCGCCGTCTCCGCCGTTATGTAATACTTTGCATTATGTTATGCATTTGATGTTTATTGTGTTTCATGTGTCAATGTTATATCAATGTTTGTATGTTCTAGGGCTCGACACCTCCTTCACCGCCAATAATTCGCCCCCCCCCCCCCCCGGCTCAGAAGTCGAAGGGTGCAGCCGTGATCGTGGCAGCCAATATGGCTGGCTCAGCTTTTGGATGAGGTACATCCAAGGAGGATATATTTAGCAGGTAAGGCTTAATTTTCATAACTTCTCGAAATTTTTTGTTTATTCCTGATACGAACGGATAATTTCATAGCTTTGATTGCTCTGTTAGGCTGTGTCATGCATTGCGTGTCATGGTCAGAAGATACGTATTAATATCCACAGCCTGCAAAATTATTTGGAAATTGGAATCGGTGTACAACACACAGCCCATGTAGACATTGAAGGCTCGGATACAATAAGGGGATTAGCGCGCGAAAATGTGAAAAACTATTGTCTGAACGCTAAGAAATATGGAAAAATAAAATTTTATTAAACTGGATTATAAAAAATATAGTGTTGTAAAGCACGTCACGGCACATCTTTTATTATTTACAGTTCTTTTATCGAATCATTAATATTCGAGATAAAAATTATAAACAAAACAAATTTCTTTGATTAAAGTCCATACATTTTTAAACATAAATTGCGATAACTTGAGTAAATATTAAAGGATCGTTATGAGACTTGACACATAAAACGCAGAAAATTAATGTTAAAAAATGTAATAATATTTTATTAAAAGTAAGATTGGACATAACCCATGTTTTTCAACGTTCGTCGTAAAAAGTGTTGAGGAAATTTTGTGGTACATATATCTTGAAGCGACGAAGTATTTCCTTAATATACAAGGAAGATTTTGACCAATTTGCATACTGCTTAATAAATAATTGTAGAAAATATGACGATATATATAATTCTCGCACGGCGCCAACTGTCAACGCGAGTGTTAAACTGCTAAATAGCTCATTACACGCAGCTGTTGACTGTTGGTGGTGCGCGAGATTTATATACAAGGTGTTCCAAAAATGCTGCGGTTCCTTGAAGGGGGTAACTCAAGGGGTGATTGCAAACAACTTTTTCGAGATTTCGTTAACGAGATATTAACAAAAAACACCGACCAATCAGAGCGCGCGTCTTCCGCCCGAGCTCCTGCGGTAGCGTTAGCTACGCGGTAGCCGACTGCGCTTGTACTACGAATGTACGAACAAGTAAGTCGGCATGCATCGAAAAAAAACCGCGTTACAATATTTTTTTTAAAGCAGAATCTTAAATAATAATTATTTGAAGTGAGAGGACAAGAAATACTTAAATTTCGTTTTCAAATAACGCATAAACGAAAAGGTAATGTAGTAGAAAATGTACAACAAGTGATCGTAAGTCCTTATTGAGGTAAAAATCCGTAGTTTAATAACGGCCAACGCAACTAAATTTAAAAAATAATATTAGGTGTATGAATAAATTCTTTCCAATTGGATTTACATAATCAGTAGTTACAAACATACCGACTTTCTATCGCAGTGGTATTCGTAAACTGCCAGAAAAATGGCAAAAGGTAATTAACAATAGTGGAAATTATTTCGATGATTGAGTTGCTTTCATATTTTTTAAATCAAACTGTGATTGTACCCTTAAATAAAAAAATATTATTTCTACACCTAATAATCGACACGAAAATAAATAAAACTCACCCGTTCGGACATTCCTTTCCTTCCTTTTCGGAAACCTGTGTCACTGGGTCACTGTTAAAATCCTGTTCATCGTTGGACGAAAGGATTTATGGTAAAGTAGCGCCCAGTTCTCAGCTGATCGCAGGTACATACGACACCACCCAAAGTAATGGTCGCAACGTCAACTGCGTTCGGATTAATGTACCGAATATTCACTGCTGGGCTACTAACACTATTCACTTCATTTATTTTTTATGGCACGTGTTCTTCCTGCGTTATAAAAATGTGTGGAAATGAATTTTCACTTGGCATTACGAGCCGTGGGTATTCCGTTGCAAATACTACCGCGGCAGCACTTGCGTCTCCGTTGTTCGGGGGGTACATCCAGAACATCGCGTAATATTTTTGAGCAGAGAACATTTTTGCGACGCGATTGCTAGCTGAATGACAAGATTTTTTCCAAGCAACTTCCTCTACCCCCAAGTAGCTCCTCTCGTTCCATTATGAGGGTTAACCCCCACCAGGACAAGAGGTTTTAGGTAAAAAGGAGCGATCACATTTTCGAAACACACGTGCTTTGCAGAAATGCAACGAACGAACCATCGTACATTTTCCCAAATATCCGCGCTCCGTCCTTTTACTGCCAATCTACCCATTGCTTCGAGACAGAAAGCAGACACCACGTATTTTGGTTCGCAAGGGACCGAAGAGAAGAGAAACTGAAAGTATTAGAGTTGCTATAAAGAAAAAAATCCTGATTCCTGTTTCCCCTTTCCAATACCTTGAGTTCACGTCTGCTACGAGGTGGAACCAACTAATCCATAAATTACCGAAAACTGTAGGAAATCGTTTTTACCGCCGATTCGTGGGACAATACGGTCATTAACAGCGACTCTGGTCAAATGCTCTGGTCGACGATCCTGATTAATTTTGGGGAACTAGACTTTAAAAAGTATTATCCAACACCAATACGCCTCGCGGAGAGACACAGGAAGAAAAGGGGTAGACCGCTGACTGCGCGTGGTCCCGCCGGCGTTGTCGTCCCTACAAAATCGAAACAGATCCCTTATATCTCGAGTATAAACACGCGCTCGATTTTCAAAACAAAAGCACGCGTCAACGTATTCCGTGCGAGAAAAGATAGGCTTGAAGTCCGATTGGTCCCAAACTAACTAATCGGGGCTGCTTATCTCTCGTGTCTAAACACGGCCTCGAATTTCGAAACAAAAGCATACAAGAAGGTGAGCCTTGGGGTGAAGATATTGCTGTGAAGAGGGCCTCTTCAGGACAGTGGCCGTTTGGGATGGGTGCAGGGCAGATTGGTTAGTTTAAGACCAATCGAACTTCAAGCCCACCTTCTCTCGCAGGGAATACGTCGACGCGTGCTTTTGTTTAGAAACTCGAGCGTGTGTTTATACTCGAGATATAAGGGATCTGTTTCGAATTTGTATGGAGGACGACGCCGGCGGGACCACGCGCAGTCAGCGAACTACATGGTCTCCTTCTTCCTGTGTCTCTCCGCCAGGCGTATTGATGTTGGATAATACTTTTTAAATTCTAGTTCCCCAAAATTAATCGGGCTCATCGGCCAGAGCATTTCGCCAGAGTCGCGGTTTATGACAGTATTGTCACACAAATCGGCGGTAAAGAACGATTTCCTACAGTTTTCGGTAATTTATGGCTTAGTTGGTTCCCGCTCGTAGCAGACGTGAACACAGGGTATTGGAAAAGGGAAACAGGAATCAGGATTTTTTCTGTATAGCAACTCTAATACTTTCAATTTCTCTTCTCTTCGGACACTTTCGAACCGAAACACGTGGTGACTCTATTCTGTCTCGAAGCAATGGGTACATTGGCAGTAAAAGGACGGAGCACGGGCTTTTGTGAAAGTGTACGATGGTTCGTTCGTTGCATTTCTGCAAAGCACGGGTGTTTCGAAAATGTGATACCTTTTTTTACGTAAAACCTCTTGCCTGGTGGGGGTTAACTCATTACGTAACGAGAGATGCTACTTGGGGGTAGACGAAGTAGCTTGGAAAAAATCTTGTCAGTCAGCTAGCAATCACGTTGCAGAAATGTTCTCTGCTCAAAAGTATTACGCGATGTTCTGGATTTACCCTCCGAACAACGGAGACGCAAGTGCTGCCGCGCGAGTATTTGCAACGGAATACCCACGGCCCCTAACGACAAGTGAAAATTCATTTCCACAAACTTTTATAATGTGGGAAGAACACGTGCCATGAAAAATAAATGAAGTGAATAGTGTTAGTAGCCTTGCAGTGAAGTGAATATTCGGTACTTTAAACCGAACGCACTTGATGTTGCGACCCTTTACTTTGGGTGGTGTCGTATGTACCTGTGATCAGCTGAGCACTCGACGCTACCCTACCATAAATCTTTTCGTCCAACGATGACCAGGACTGTCACAGTGACCCAGTGACACAAGTTTCCCAAAAGGAAGGAAAGGAATGTCCGAATGGGTGAGTTTTATTTAATTTCTTGGTGATTTTTAGGTGTAGAAATAAATTCTTTCCGATTGGAGGGTACAATAACAGTTTGATTTCAAAAATATGAAAATAACTCAACCATCGAAATAATTTTCATTATTTTTAATTTCCTTTTGCCATTTTTATGGCATCTTACGAATACCACTGCGATAGAAATTCGGTAGCTTTGTACCTACTGATTATGTAAATCCAATCGGAAAGAATTTATACATACACCTAATATTACTTTTTAAATTTAGTTGCGTTGGCCGTTATTAAACTACGGATTTTTATCTGAATGAGGAATTACGATCACTTGTTGTACATTTTCTGTTACATTACCTTTTCTTTTACGCGTTACTTGAAAACGAAATTTACGTATTTCTTGTCCTCTCGCTTCAAATAATTATTATTTAAGATTCTGCTTAAAAAAAATATTGTAACGCGGTTTTTTTCGATGCATGCCGACTTACTTGTTCGTACATTCGTAGTACATGCACAGTCGGCTACCCCGTAGCCAACGCTACCGCGGGAGCTCGGGCGGAAGGCGCACGCTCTGATTGGTCGGTGTTTTTTTTAATATTTCGTTAACGAAATCTTGGAGAGCATTTTCGTAAAGGAAAAATTTTTTTGCAATTAACCCCTGAGTCGCCCCCTTTAAGGAACCGCAGCACTTTTGGAGCACGCTGTATATCGTCATATCATCCACAATTATTTATTAATCAGTATGCAAATTGGTGAAAATCTTCCTTAAATATTAAGGAAAAACATCGTCGCTGCAAGATATATGTACCTCAAAATTTCCTCAACACTTCTTAACGACGAACGTTGAAAAACATTGGTTATGTCCAATCTTACTTTTTAATGAAATATTATTACATTTTTTAACATAAGGGTTTTGTGCATACATTTTGCGGCTTCGCTAGAGTTTTCTGAGTTTTATGTTTCAAGTGTCATAACGAACCGTTCATATTTACTCAAGTTATCGCAATCTATGTTTAAATATGTATGGACTTTAATCAAAGAAATTTTTTTTTTATAATTTTTATCTCGAATATTAATGATTCGATAAAAGAACTTTAAATAGAAAAAAGTGTGTGCCACGGCGAGCTTTATAACACCGTATTTTTTTCAAATCCAGTTTAACAAAATTTAATTTTCCAATTTTTCTTAGCATTTGGACAATAGTTTTTCGCATTTTCAAGTGCTAGTCTCCTTATTGCATCCAAGCCTTCAATTGTTTTCGGCGACAATCGCGGCAATCATCTCATATTGTCAATTTCAGCATGGGGCGCACTAGTCGAAAATCGCGCGACCCAAGCCGCGAAGCATTCAGCGAGGAAATACTGTTTTGGTGACGACGATGGAGGAAAGGAAATGTGTCACCAAATTAAAAGGAATGTTATGCGTTTCGTTCTGGGTCTGCCAGTGGACTCTTCAGTGAGGCTGTCCTGACAGACCCTGCCTCAAATGCCGGGATGTGATATGCCGGACGGAACGGGTTTATATACGGACGGAGTGGTATAACTCACGAGAGAGAGAGGGCCGGGTGGGAAGCGCTGACTGGCTCTCTGGTGAAGACGGCCACATCATCGGAGGCCGCCACACTGAATATCTACCAGTTGAGGTAGCGCATTTGCGTTGATAGGACTGATGAGCACGATACTTCCCACTATGTGTGTGTGTAACCACAGGAAAAGGGAGTATGTTTTTGATTTTCATATATATGTATGTAATCGATATGTAATGCATTTCCAAAGTAAAACCTAAGTACAGACGATATTCATTTGTTTCTTACCCTACAAACCAACAATAAGCTATGTTACTTTATACGTCCTCCAAGTTCCGATATTGCGTGACAACTGAAATAGAAACTGCTTACTTACAAAACGTAGGACATGCTGCGCTGCGTCGCCCTGTATTCAATGTGCGCCTATTCCCACCATTCCGTACTAACATAGCTATGGACAATATGTGGTTGGAACAAAAGAAAAGTCAATTGTTATTCACTTCAAACTGTTTTGAAACTGTTCGCAGGTTACGATGCTGTGGACCTAAACGGAAGAACTCATACTGGATTCGCTATAGCTCAAACGACTTCGAGAAATGGTTCGCGACTTTCAACCGCCCGCGCCTTTCTACGCCCTGCTAAAAATCGGCCAAATCTCCATATAATGCTCAATTCTACTGCAACCAAAATCCTATTCGACAACAGCAAAAGGGCAGTCGGCGTGGAATTCGTCCATGACGACAAGATTCAACGCATTTCGGTGGCCAAAGAAGTTATCATAAGCGGAGGTAATTACATTAGTGTCAATTAATTTCATTAAAAATGGAATATAAATAAAATGTAAGCAACTAAGCAATGTCTTAACAGTCCCGTTCGTACCAGGTAATCAAATATACAGGGTGTCCCAAAAATAGTGGAATTCCTTGAAAGGGGTCACTCAGGAGGTAATTTGAAACAACTTTTTCCGTAGCGAAAATATTGTCTGTAGCTTCGTTATATTAATATATATAACGCCCCTCCGCCCAAGCTATCGCAGTAGGCGGTTGCGCTTGTACTACGAATGTACGATCAAGTCAGTCGGCATGCATCGAAGGAAACCGCGTTACACATTTTTTTTAAAGCAGAACTTAAATAATAATTATTTGAAGTGAGATGACACGAAATACGGCAATTTTGTTTTCAAATAATGTATAAACGGAAAGGTAATGTAACAGAAAATGTACCAGAAGTGATCGTAATTCGTTATTCAGGCAAAAATTCATAGTTTACTAATGGCCAACACAACTAAGTCTAAAAAATAGTATAAAATGTATGAATAAATTCTTTCCTACTGGATTAACATAATCACTACAAATTTCTATCTCGATGATATTCAAAAGCTGCCAGAAAAACGGCAAAAGGTAACTGACAATAATAAAAATTATTTCAATGATTCAGTTGTTTTCATATTTTTTAAATGAAACTGTTATTGTACCCAAAAAATCCGAAAGAATTTATTTCTACACTTAATAATCAGCAATAACTTAAATAAAACTCACCCTTCCGGAAATTCCTTTCTTTCCCGTCTTTTCTCTTTGGAAACCTGTGTCACTAGGTCACTGTACCGATTCTGGTTATCGGCGCCCAGTGTTCAGCTGATCACAGGTATACGCCACTACTCGAAGATAAGGGACCCGACGGCAAATGTGTCCGGGTTAATGTAACGAATACTCACTTCACTGCACGGCTACTAATACTGATCATATCATTTGTTTTTCATGAAACGTTTAAAAATCTCCAGAAAATTACCTTTTTTAATAAAGGTACAAAAATGCACGCCAAGTACAAAACATTCAAAGACGAACAGAAAGAAACTGCCGTAAATTTAGAGTACGGCGGGGTATTCTGGGACACACTTTTATTTTGGCTAAAAAGTCACATGAAAATCATTTTTTCTTGAAATTTCAACGCATGGTTTTGTACTACGGAGAATAACCTTTCTTTTGATACCAGTGGCTTGATCCAATTTCATCAAATTGTACAAGTTATATCAGTTGGCGCAAAAAACTAATTTGCGCGATTTTGAAAAATCTCCGGGAATTGTGGGACCTTTTAAATCGAATAAAAAATGAAAGTTATCGAAGGAAAACGCGTATTTATTATTGTAAACGAAATAATAATTCATAATTGATATAAAAAAAGAAAAATAGCGAACAGAATCATTCCGAACCGCAGTGAACACACGTGTAAGTGTTTGGGTTGGGACCGGAGCATCTTATGTGGACGCCACGATCACAAACGGTGCAATATGCAGTGTGCCGGCGGTTCTCTTTCTTCGGCATATTTTTTTTTGCACACTGTGCAAATTTGTTTGATCGCCTCCAAAATAGAGGCGACATTCACCGATTTTTCTTTTTTAGCGTAATAACGCGGCATAATAAGGCTAAAAAATATTTTTGAAACAAAAAACAATAGAAATTTGCCAAAATAATAATGCTGTGTTGTAATAATGCATGAAAAATCACTTATACGCATCAAAAACACGAGTTTAGCTTGTCAAACGTAAAAAACTGCCTGTCCCGTAATTCCCCGAACAAAGCGTCCCACAATTCCCCAAACGCTTATTTTTACAATATTGCGGCGTATAAGTAACTTTACAAAAATAATGATATACAACAATTGCGCCAATTATCACAATGGCTATTTATACAAAGAAAAAATCACAATGGTACAATGGAAAAATGTATTAAATAATATTAAGCAGATGTATTTTTATACAAATAAATATTTTAATACGAATAAATATTTTATTCAAAATACTTGGCGCTGCAAAACCGAAAAAATGATAACCCTGATAGCCAGATCTGGGCAGCAGGATCTGACATCAGAACCGTAGTCTTCTGTGTCCGCATTTAATTGTCTTAGTATTAATAATTTACAATAACTCCCTTACAATCTAAAATACATAATTGTACATATACATACTAGAAACGCAGAAAAAAAGAGAAAAAAAGATTAATGCAATTTATACATATTTATTCAGTTTAGCAACACCAATTCGTGGCGCAGCGCCAAGTATTTTGAATAAAATATTTATTCGTATTAAAATATTTATTTGTATAAAAATACATCTGCTTAATATTATTTAATACATTTTTCCATTGTACCATTGTGATTTTTTCTTTGTATAAATAGCCATTGTGATAATTGGCGCAATTGTTGTATATCATTATTTTTGTAAAGTTAAATATAGAACATTAATAAATTTATATTAATTTACGACAATGCTTTTAAATGGGATTCTTTTTGATGGTATTAATTTACGACAATGTTTTTAAATGGGATTCTTTTTGATGGGTATTAATTTACGACAATGTTTTTAAATGGGAGTCTTTTTGATGGTATATATATACTTGGCGCTCTTTTTTGTACCTTTTGTAAAAAGGTAATTTTGTGAGGATTTCACACATTTTGTAGTTTTCTTGTGCGTGAAACCGTGCTGTGCGCTATCCTGATGTTCCATAGCGTGGTAATTTTTGTTGACTTATTTATTTATTATCCTTTTTTTGTAAGAACAAAATATAAATATCTTTAGCACCTTTGAGCCATTGCCTTTTTTTAATTTGCACGTCATCAGCTTCAATCCAACTACTAGACATTCCTTCTTCTTTACATATATAAATCATAATGTGGTTATTTCATTTCCTCATGCGGCAGGGTTATTTTCACTTTCAGCTGTTGAAATAATTGTGCGTTCATAGTCTGACGTAGATCACACTGCATCATCTTCTGCTTTGATTATCTGTAAATATATAAAGCCACATTTTAATTATATATTCACAAAAGATTGAAAAGCATCAAGGGAGATGTGTTTTCAGCGTACTTTCTTCACTAATGCGACTTGCTTTACATTGCAAGCAGTCCACCATAATCTATTTTCTTAATAATTCTTAATGCTATGTCTTTAGACAAATTTTGTCGATTTACCTTATTTGACATATTTCCAGAAACTTGTGCGACACAAGATGCTCTGTCTATCTATCTAATCTTCTCTGGACAACCTCCAAGCCTGTGCATTCCCTTCATTTCTATCCATCCAAACCTGTGCGTCCCCTTCAATTCTATTATCCAAGCCTGTGCATTCCCTTCATTTTTATCGAAGTCCTGTGCGTCCCCTTCCTTTCTATAATATAATATAGTATAATAAGCTTTACATAAGAACTCTAAATTGCTGATATACAAATACAAATATCTGGCAATTTAAATACAGTGCAATTTTTTACTACAATATATATATTATTTTGTACATGCATGGTACAAATTTCCAGAAACTTGTGCGAAAGGAGATGCTTCTCAGTCGAACCATCTCCGGACAACTTCCAAGTCTGCGACTCTACATAAGAAATCTATTTGAAAAATTTTGGCGACTTACCTTGTTAATTGAGACAATAATTCAGTCTCCTATTAGTGTAAAAACTCGTGACATTTCAAATTCCGACAATTTACTTTATTTGACACTTAGCACTTGGTAGGTTATAATATCTCTGCCTAGCTGTCACGTGACAACAATTTGTTACGCGATTGGCCGATGCCCGCATCCAATGAACAACGTGCCTGAGAGACATTTCCTCACCCTTTCATACTCCCCTCTTGCCTAGAAGTGTAGGACGATGACTATGACGATGCTGAATTTTAAGAACATAAAATTCAGCAAATTGCAACTTTACATCGAAATATCTCAGCTCATAAGGCCCGTAGGTACAAAACGAAGACACTTTTCTCATGTAAATCAAACCCAAGCTATCCATTAAGACCATTCAAAATCTAATTGGATCAGCCGTTATTGAGATTCGGAAATCTCAGGGTTCTTGATAGCGAGTCGTCGCGTAATAGAGCCACTCCGTGTCTTGCGCTGCGCATATATATCTATATATATACTTGGCGCGAGACACTGCCGTGTCTCTTGATACAATGCAAACTTCATGCAAAATTTCTTTTGTGGTTCGAAAGTTTAAGGTTACACGAATATTATAAATATATTTACCTGAACTGGTTTGCGGGAAAACACAAAAATAAATAAACCAAACGCACACTGGCAATAAAATTTTGAGAGGTATAACAATTAACTCGATATCAGAGCGAGGTAGCAGAGCGTGTGGACAAGTCGGGTGCTCAATAGAAAACGAGTTTAGCATGAGACGAAGCGATGACAGCCGTTTGCAGCTGTCAAGTATTACTAGGGAAAAGAATATGGCGCTGTCCCACAATTGTCCGTGTCTCAGAATACCCCGCCGTACTCTACTATGTGCTGTATTTATAAAATTATTTAAAAATTGCGCCAATTATAACACTGGTTACTTCTGCAAACAAAACATGTATTAAATAATGTTAACCAGATATATTTTTATAGAAATAAATTCAATACCGTCCATTCAATTCAATTTCAATACCATTAAATATTTTATTTTAAATACTTGGCGCTGCGCCCCGAATTGGTGTTGCTAAACTGAATAAATATGTATAAATTGCATTCAAATCTTCCTTTCTTTCTTGTCTCAGTGACGTCTTGTCTTGTTTTACTTATTAACCAAGATAATTAACATTTTTTTAGTTTCGCAGCGCTAAGTATTTTGAATAAATTATTTATTGGTATTAAAATATTAATTTGTACAAAAATATATCTGCTTAATAATATTTAATAGATTTTTGATTTGTATAAATAGTTATTGTGATAATTGGCGCAATTTTTGTATATCATTACTTTTGTAAAGTTAAATATAGCACATTAATAAATTTATATTAATTTACGACAATGTTTATAAATGGGATTCTTTTTGATGGGATTATATACTTGGCGCTCTTTTTTGTACCTTTTTTTAAAAAAGGTAATTTTATGTTGATCATGATTACTTGGTACCTAAGCAATCCGACACAAAAGAAACTGTAGATTTTACGTATTCAATAGCCCTGTATCCCCTTAAGGACTAAGTAGACGAGAAGACGATTGATGTCACCTTCGTGCAGATCCGATGGAGTATTTCACATTTTTCCTTTTTTTCCGGTTCTCGAATACCGAGCGCTCGCTTTTGAAGGATCTCCCGTTCCAGGTTCTAAGACGGTCAGACACCTATGGGGTCGCAGGTGGCGGAGTTCCAGACGTTTATAGATGGCCTGGAGCGCATTATTAGCGGCCTGGCAGCGCCCGGTAAGGGTATTATTGTCGCTGGTGACTTCGATGCGAGGTCCCCGGCTTGGGGTCGTGCAAATATGTATAAGTGTGGACAGGTGTGAATAGTATAGCAATGGGGATTCCAACCCAGGTCCTCTGAGGGGAGCGCGGGGGCGGGGGCAAGTGAGGGCGCGCGGGGGAGTGCGGCGCGGAGAACTTTAGGCGCGGTGATAGCTGGGAGAGGAAGACAGGTTGCGCGCGTGCGAGCCGCGGAGTGGGGGAAGCCGTGATGATGGAGGGGATCAGTCCGGGCCGAGCCGCCGCAGAGACCTGGCCCACCGCCGGAAACTTTACAGGGGGGGAATGACCCCCGAAAACTTTTTCATACCTAATCGAGGGAGGGAATGACCTTGGCCCACCCCCGAAAACTTTTTTAGACCGGACCCACCCCGAATTTTTTTCCAATGCAGAGAAATAGTAATAATTTTTATTGGAAATTGTTTCGGAAGATCTCGGGAAAGATCAACGTTTTACGAACCACATATTCGGAGGGTGGGAAAGAGAGAGCATCACTTTTAAAGCTAAAATTCGGGAGAGTTGTTCTTTAGATAACAGTATTTCAAAATGATTTTCAATCTTAACATCGTAGCGTATCGCGCGATCGTGCGTAACTCGAATTCCTCGAGACTCCTGCATGCGATGATGTCATTTATGCAGTATCGGCAGAATGTTTTGTCCCCAACGCAGAGAAATAATAATTTTTGAAACGCTGAATCTTAAAATTAGGTGGCGAGGAGGAAGACGGGCAAATAAAATGGTACAATAATATGTGTTTAAAAATATATATTGTTACAAATATAAATAAAAATAAAATATAAATAAATATAATTAAAATTTATTTGGCTTAATTATTCCACTCGATAACATCGTCAGCAAATAGATTAGTTAATGATGAATCCACAGGAACTTGCACAGGGTCAGTTTGAACTGCAACAACGCTAGCCCGGACCCCGATATTTTATTCGTGAAAACGGCGTCAAAATCAGTCTTTTGCGGTTTGACGTTTCGCCAAACCACACTCTTTGGAGCATACGCACGATTCCGCCGAGATATATTTCTATGTACATAATCATCATCATCATCATCACCATCATCGTCATCGCCTAATAATGTTTGTTCCGCATATCGATTCAACCAAAATTGCTTATCCTCGTAGTAATCATTCTCGTAGTAGTCATTAGGGTCATCACGTATTTTGTCAGCATTATGAAATACTTTTAAATAAATGTCACCATCCTGATTAGTGTCCGCCTCATAAAGTTCTGCACATCGAATTTCTTCGGTTTGAACCGCAACATTTCGACACGCCACATACACTTTCGGGCTGGGTGAATGGATAACTGTCTCAGCAGCGGTGATCGTAGCGGTAGCTGGACGTTTCAAATTTATGGACCATGACATAATCTGAAACCGATTTTTCTTATAATTCTCAAAGTTACTAACACAACGATTCACGAAAATATGATAATGGAAACTTACGGTATTAATTGATTGTATTTCCATGCGTTGAACGACTGCCGATATCCTTGGAAAGCAATCTCCTTCAAAAGCAGTCTACTTCATAAATGATCCACTTCAAAAGCGATTCACTTTGAAGCAATTGTACTTAAGGCGCTCGACATAGATACGATAAATTCTTAAAAACGTTTCTCGCGGTAACATATGTCTTGACCGCTGCAGTAGCATTTGAGAACTGATTTTAACGTAGCTGATTTACAGCGCGAAGAACGCTCGAACGAAATAGAATTATGCGACGTCAGCAAATCTTAGAATTAGGTGGCGAGGAGAGGAGGATGGGTAAATAAAATTGAGAAATAATATATGTTTAAGAAATTTTATTTAAAATTAATAGAATATAATTTAACATTTTCTCCTACGAGCATCAGCTAGAATATCATTGATGGCACATGCTACCAGTTCGCAATCTACATGATAATCCTCACAGTAATGTTCCCTATCACATATGATTTTAGCAGCACGACGCGCATCTAATGTTTCGCAGGCAACATCGTTCTGCTGTAGCACGTTAATAAAAGTTTTAAATTTCGTCTGCACATCTCTTACATTTTGATGCAGCCGCACATACACATAGTCTATACATGGCTCAAGATTTAATAAAAATGTTACTGTATCCGGTTTGAAATACAGCGGCTTATTATGTAGCGCCATCCTTACAATCGGAGAATTATAGATCTCACAAAAATCCATCGTTAATTGATCCATATGCATCGAAGGTGATGCAGGTAATCGTGAACGTTCTTCAATGATCGTACGACTGTTTGCATAGTGCACCCCATGTAGACAATGGCAAAGTGAGAAACATCCCACGATTGTTGCCGAGGACAATTTCTACATCAACCGTAGGCCGTACTCTGATTCCAATTTCCAAGTATTTGCTGCCTATGGATGTTAATGCGTATCTTCTGACCATGATACGTGATGCTCCACGCGGGCTAAGAGAACAATCAAAGCTATGAAATTGCCCGCTCGTATTAGGAATAAACATAACAATTTTGAGAAGATATGAAAATTAAGCCTTACCAATAAACTGTATCCTCCCCGTATTGAGCCACACCATCATCTCGCATGATCGGAACGTAATAATTCATGCGTTCAACGTTTGCTTCGGCACTCGTACTGTACATTTTTTTTCGGAGCAGTGTTTGTTCCATCGAAAGTCACTGAGACTACTGAGCGATTGATGGAATAGCGTTCGGGAGACTGGCTAAAATAGAGGCGCAATTGCTTTCCCCACCACCACCAAATTTTATCTTTAAAGCTATCAATTTTTTTTCCATAATGTGTTTCAATCTTATCGTCGCAGAATATCGCACGACCGCATGTAACTTGAGTCCCACTCTCAAGGATAAAAGTCTCGACACGTGTTGAATGTAATATAATACTTTTGGGAACGTCGAATCTTAGAATTATGCGGAATCAGTTTTGCGCGCTAATTCATCATACGCGTGAATCGTAGAAAGATTCATTGTGAAAATTGTGTGGCGTCAGCAGAAACTGCATAGAACCATATAAGGACGGATCGTTGTTTTGCATGCAATGCATTCGAGGGAGGGGGTATGCCAAAAGAGTTAGACGGAGATAACAAACCGTTGTACCAACCATAAAAGCGCGCTGTAAACTGCACAAAGCCTCAAATCATTGGAACGTGTTGCGAGGAAAAGACATATACGTTCCATTTACGACCATGGGAGAATTCGCGCAAGTAACTCGCGGAAGAATACCTCGCGTGGGAAGAACAGTGCAACGAGGGTATCGAATCGTTGGAAGAACACAGCCATTTATAACGTCCATTGGACATGGCGCTATCCTTGTCTATTACCACGAAACCATACTCCCGTTGTCAACAATTACGACATAAAGCACAGAAATCCTCGTAAGTCATGTCAGTGTTTACATGATCGTTGTACACATATTTCAAGTTGGTGCCATCCTGCTTAAACAGAATCAGCAGATTCGCATTGTCGCGTATAAGATGTTTGGGAATCTTTGCATACGTCTGAGAGAGATAGAAGCAGTCAACATTCGAGTGGCGCCCTATTGTAAACTATTCCCTTATCGTATCTTGCTTGTCGCATGCCACGTCATCAAAGATAAAAATGGAATTCGGAAGCGATTCGCTCGGTGGGATGACGTCAGTGTTATTCGAAAACGTAAAGTAGCCAATTTCATCTATCGGAGTCAATAAATTCTCCAAGTACTGATATTTCGGCTGTTGCAACGACTTGGAATACACGTACACGTTCTCGAAGCGGACGTCATGAGGACTTTCCAACAAGCTGACCAGCACGTTGGTCTTTCCACAATTTGATGGACCACAAATGACGCAGCGGATAGTGTTTGGTAGCATGCTATTATTTCTGCGTCTTGTTTTGGAAAACATCATTTGCGATTTATCGTCAAAATTTGTCACGCGTATCGTTACAGGTTGCCGCACGAATCGCATCCTCCCCGCGAACAGTGAAAAGTGATTTTAATTCGTCGAGGCGGTGATGTGTCCTATTTATAGGTCCGCGCCGGAACACGACAGCTCAGTATTCAAAATGCTTCTGATCCTGTCGGATAATAACGATATTTGAGACCTAACCTCTGAGCAGTTGAAATATATACCAAAGATTATTCTACTGCGAGAGTTTGGCAGACACATTGATCAGTTGTGGGATAGGCTCCCCGAGCATGTAAAAGCCGATTCTGAGGTTCAGCAGTATCGCCGGTGCTTGGAACATTATAATCGCCCTTGGCAGCGAACGCATATCGGCGGTCCAGCATCATTGATTAAAAACTGTAGCGAATGTAACCGACGAGAGTAAAGAAAGGTCGTGGTTTGTTAAACCAGGCGATAAACGCGCTACCTGTCGAATTACACATCTCTGAATACCAGTTTTGCAGTCCACGAACTCATCTGGCAAAACGATTGGCTAAAGGGGATCGAGGCATCAATCCGTTGGACGCAGCGTGTCGAGAACACGATATTGCGTATTCGCCTAGCAACGACCTCGGCGAAAGGCACGCGGCAGATAACGTTCTCGCTGACAAAGCGTGAAAACGCATCGTTGCGCGATACTCGACCTTCGGTGAAAGAGGTGCTGCTACAGCTGTTTGGGCAGCTATGAAGGCCAAGCCGATGATCGGAATGGGGATGAAAACAAAAACGCGTAAAAGGACTCCAAAGATAGCATCGCAAAAGCGGATTCTTCCGGTGGCAAAACGGGGTGGTATATCACCACTTCTTACACTGTTGGATGTTCTCGGATCATTGGCTGGTCGAGCGGCGGGGATCGCCAAGGCGGTAAACGATAATAAGGCGGCACAACATCAGCTGCAGGAAATGCAACACCATAATCGCTCCATGGAAGGTCCTGCACTTTATCTCACACCATATAAGCGTGGCCAGGAATATCTAAACGAAAAAAAAACGCCGAAAAGGAAATAAAAATGCCCGCGGGCGTAACTACCGATGCACAATTGGAGAAGTTGGCGAAACGTATGCGTATTCCATTCTTTAGAGGTTTTGTTATGCGTAACGCGTTACCAGCTGGAGGAGTACGTCGAAACGAGAGCGGTATCATAAATTTGGACAATGTCGAGGGGCCTAGGACTCATTGTGTGGCGTATGCGAAGAGAGGGTGTCGAGCTATATATTTCGACAGCTTTGGGAATCTTCGGCCGCCTATGGAATTGGTAAAATATCTGGATATGGATACTGTGAAAATTGAGTACAATCGAACGTCTTATCAGAAGTGCGATCAGAGCAATTGTGGACAACTATGTCTACGCTTTCTACAAACGATCATCGCCAAATTTAAGGATTGACTTCCCACCACTCTGATTCAGTACTAGTCGAGCAGTTCGAGCGGAATATGTCGTTAACATTCACTCTAACCGGCAAGAGTAGCACCCTCCTGGTGAGCTACTTTCCACCCATAGATTTGAGCGACGATGATTACGAGCTTGGTCTAACAACCTTTGAAACTTATCACACAATACCGAACATCGACTCGAGCAACGATAAATTCTACTTCATCGTAAACTATGATATCAACAACAGCGCCGACACCACTCATGAATACATTACGATTCCCCACGGCTCCTACGAACTAGACGCCATTGCCAAGTACCTGAAGCAACGATTACTCGAGCGGCATGCTCAAAAACATCTCGGCGGCACCGATGGCAGAAACGATGACGGTGACAACGATGTGTATCCTATAGTGTTGCGTCCCAACAACAACACCATGAAAAGCGAGCTGTACTGCTGGTTCGCCGTAGACTTTACAAAGATCAATAACATTGGATCTTTTTTGGGATTCTCAACGATTTGGGTGTTAGAACCAGGACGATGGCACGAATCGGACGATCCAATTAATATCATGAACGTGAACATTATTCGCATAAAATGTAACGTAACCGCAGGAGCGTACAATAATGGGAGGCGTGTACATACGATACATGAATTTTCTCCAAGAGTTCCACCAGGATACATGATATCGAAAACGCCCGCGCAGATCATTTACCTTCCAATCACCAGACGGGTCATTACGGATCTGACGATACGCGTTGTGGATCAAGACGGCCGATTGCTCGATTTTCGAGGTGAAGAGATTACCATCAGACTGCACGTACGACGACGACGACGATAATACGTGTGACGTGAACGAAACAGATGTTTGTATTGAACGACTCCAGAAACCTGTTTCTTCCAAGTGAAATTGTTTACAACACCAACAACTGCGTCAGCTCTGATCACGCTAAAAAGAAGAGGCTCAGTGTGCGAACATTGCATTTTTGAAATCTTTGGTATTCATTGTGCGCATTTAAGTTGAAAAAAATGGCTGATATTCTAAGCATTGGAGGGAAGTCGACGTTTGATGATCGCATCGTCAAGCTCGAGACTCACACATACAACCCATACGTGAACACGACGTTTGGATACAGCGATGAGATAAGAATACCGATACAGCAGCCGGATTTATACACATTGCCGTGTGAAAGTTTCCTCTATGTGGAGGGGAAATTGAAGATAAATAAGGCAAATGATGCGTTAACGTGATGTTGGAAAATAACTTTGTGGCGTTCTTATTCGATGAGATTCGATACGAGCTGAATGGCGTGGAGATTGATCGCAACAGAAATGTTGGAATAACTAGCACGCTTAAAAACTATGTATCGCTGATATCTGACGAAGACAAAAATATGGAGAATGCCAGATGGGGTTTGAAAAAACGCGATGGGCTAATAGTGAAAAATCATTTCAATTTTTGCATCCCACTCAAATATTTGCTGGGATTTTGCGAGGACTGCAAACACGTGATTATTAATGGGCGTCACGAATTGATTTTAATACGATCGCGCAACGACAACAATGCTCTGATTGGATCACCGATGTTGAAACCAGAATTGAATTACTTAAACTACAATGGCGGATGCCTCATGTGACGCTGAACGACATTAATAAGCTATCGTTGCTACGTACTTTGGAAAGTGGACAAAACCTGAGGATTTGTTTTCAATCGTGGGATCTGTACGAGTATCCTCTGTTACAAAGCACAACCAAGCTTTCGTGAGCCATGAAGGCATCTGCACAGCTGGAGAAGCCGCGATGCGTGATCCTTGCTCTACAGACTGGTCGGAGGAATGTGATGAGCGAAGACGTTACTAAGTTCAATAACTGTAAATTGACCAATGTAAAACTTTTTCTCAACTCGGAATTTTACCCATACCATGGCATGAACTTGGACTTTGACAAGAATAAGCAGGCGATCTGGTATCACATGTATACGCAATTCGGTAAATCGTATTATGGCCATAGTTGCAACGAGGCATTATTCACCGTGGCTGAATTTTTACAATTTGGCCCCATCGTGGTGATTGATTGCTCGCGACAAAATGAGTCGATCAAGAATGGCACCGTGGACGTGCGCATAGAATTCGAGTGTAAAGAGAATGTGCCTCCAAATACTACAGCCTACTGTCTGATTCTGCATTATCGGGTGGTTGAATACAATCCACTGACAAACGTGGTGCGCAAAATGAATTAAATTGCCACGCTACTTGCCCGCACTATCCTGTGAAATTCATACAAAATTTCATCGTGAAAATTGAGATGCTTTATGAGAAAAACTGCATTCTCCCGCCTGTCTTGGAAGCGAGCAGACCTCTAAATTGTACCGAAAATGATTGTACCCACATTCGTTGAGCTGTAAGTGTTCATCGTCGATGGAAGATTTGTCGCGAAGGAAGTGGCTGTCCTATGCAAGGGGACAATTCTCCCGCACTATATTTTTGGGAGTCCTATGCCACAATTTCTTCTTATGAAATCCGACAAACCAAGCATTCGATGGTTGGTGGTAAAACATCGTGGACTACGGTGGGACGATGGAGATGTTCCGTACAGTATGGCGAAACAGCTAATTGCGAAAGCTGTAGCTGATGCGATCGACGAAGAAGATGACACACCCCATATAGTATACGTTAAAGGGCTGCAGAAACGCGACTCGCTTGCGGATTTCCTCAATGAAAATACGAGAGCGGGCGTGATCATCGAGACGCTGGACATTGAATACGAGGATATCAAATCTCTAAATAATCTAAATGTAGTTAATACTCTTCGTTGTGGCAGACACGCAAAGCACTGTGCCTTGCAAAATGTATGTAAAGTATTCAACTGGTGGTCTAAATGCCAGATAGAAATGCTGTTGTAATTATTATGTGGAATCCGTTCGATACCCGTTCAAAGCCGTTCGATACCCGTTCAAACTCGTTCAAACCCGTTCAAACCCGTTCAAACCCGTTCAAAGTCGTTTGATACCCGTTCAAAGCCGTTCAAAGCCATTCAAAGCCGTTCGATACCCGTTCAAAGTGATATGGTCTAGTTGAATGATGTGTCAAAGAAGAAGGGGAAGAAAATGCGTGTGAATAAGGACAGGATGGTCAGTGGAGAAGATAAGTGCAAGGAGGAATGGGATGGTCAGCGAAAATGCAGGTGGAGAAGAAGAGAAGTGCAAGGAGGAACGGGACGGTCAGTGAAAATGCATGTGGAGAACAAAGGCATCTTACTTTTGCAAAGCTACTTCTCGATTTCAAGATATGAGACTATGCGAGTGCCTGGAGATGCTGCGAGACCATTTATTTGTTAATCGTGATAGCCAACGGTCATAATGGGATATTGGAGGAAGATCACTTTTGACCACATGATGTGGTGAGATAATCGGGAGGTATGTACCTAATACTCTGCAATGTTTCGCAAATTTTTATTAAGTTTTAATTAGGTTTTTATTACGTTTATTACGTTTTTAACATGTGACTATTATATTGCTGATTATGTTTTAGAACTCGCCAACATCGTCGCCTCCCTCACCACCTTGGTCGCAGCCTTCACCGCCGCTGTGATTTCCATCGTAATCTCCCCCGCAGGTATGTAATACATGATATTGCTTTGTGTGATTAACGTTTATTATGTTCATTTATGGATCAATAATATACAGGGTGTCCCAAAAATGTCGGAGTTCCTTGGAAGCGGTAACTCAGGGGGTGATTTGAAACAACTTTTTCCTTAGCGAAAATATTGTCCGAAGCTTCGCTAAGGAGATATTAACAAAAAACCCCGACCAATCAGAGCGCGCGCATTCCGTCCGAGCTCCGGCGGTAGCGCTGGCTACGCGGTAGGCGACTGCGCTTGTACTATGGACGTACGAACAAGCAAGTCGGCATGCATCGAAGAAAACCGCGTTACACTTTTTTTTTTAAAGCAGAATCTTAAATAAGAATTATTTGAAGTGAGAGGATAAGAAGTACGTAAATTTCGATTTTAAATAAGGCATAAACGAAAAGGTAATGTAGCAGAAAATGTACGACATGTGATCGTAATTCGTTATTGAGGTAAAAATCCGTAGTTTAATAACGGCCAACACAACTAAATTTAAACAATAATATTAGGTGTATGAATAAATTCTTTCCACTGGATTTACATAATGAGTACAAAGCTACTGAATTTCTATCGCGGTGGTATTCGTAAGCTGCCAGAAAAATGGCAAAACGTAATGAACAATAATGGAAATTATGTCGATGATTGAGTTGTTTTCATATTTTTTAAATCGAACTGTTATTGTGCCCTAAAATCGGAAAGAATTTATTTCTACACCTAATAATCACCAATAAATTAAATAAAACTCACCCATTCGGACATGCCTTTCCTTCCTTCTCGGAAACCTGTGACACTGGGTCACTGTACCGATCCTGGTCATCGGTGGACGAAAAGATTTATGGTAGGGTAGCGCCCAGTGCTCAGCTGATCGCAGGTATTCGCAGGACACCACCCGAAGGTAAGGGTCGCAACGTCAAGTGCGTTCGGGTTAATGTACCGAATATTTACTTCACTGCACTGATTCTAACACTGATCACTTAATTTATTTTCCACGGAACGTGTTGTTCCTACGTTATAAAAATTGGTGGCCCCGAAAGAGGCCGATTACTGTTAATTCAGCAGTTGTTCCATGTGGCCATCCTCTGCGTCTATGCCCGCCTCCGCACGTACAACCAGCTGCCTTTGCACTGCTCGCAATGTTGCTGGCGTAATGTTTGCCACCGCAGCATGAATCCGCACGACTGTCTTGCAGTGAATCCACTGGCTGACGGTACAGCTCATCCTGAACTGATTGTTGTACAACAAATACAAAACGTAAGTAAAAAAGGATACATATAAAAAATTAAGAGCACTAATGAAATTACCTTCAGGTAGCCCCAGAAGAAAAAATCCAGCGGGGTCATATCCGGTGACCGTGGGGGCCACGCAACAGGACCGTCGCGGCCGATCCACCTGTCCTGGAAGGTTTCGTTAAGGTAGTCGCGGACAATTGTGGCGTAATGAGTTCCAGCCCCGTCTTGCTGATAGACCATGTTCTGCCGGACCTCATTTGGAATATGGGCCATAAGACCCGGCAGAACATGCTCTAAAAAGACTTTTTACGCTGGACCGTCCATCCTGTCTGGCAGCATGTACGGCCCAACGATAAATTCGCCACAAATGGCCGCCCATACATTAATCGACCAACGGACTTGTGCTGCGAGTGTCCGAAGCGCTAGCGGATTCCCGTCGCTCCACACATGCCGATTGCGGGAATTGTAGCAGCCTTCTCTCTTGAAGATTGCTTCGTCCGTCCACAATATGTATTAGCAGAACGACGGATTCCGCTGCACTTCTCCCAACAGCCACACTGAATACTCAACCCGCTGGTCGGCATCCCCGGGGTGCAAGTGTTGCACCCGTACATAGCGGTACGGGTGCAACATGTTTTCCCTCAGAGTTCGGTGTACCCTCATTCTGCTGGCACTAGAAGTAAATGCAGAAACATCCATTACTAAATAACATTTGTTTCCCTTAATTAATAATTGCTTCAGTTATCTTGTACTGTGACTTACTCTAGGCGGCGGCTCAAGTCTCACACGCTGACTGTCGGGTCCTCGTCGATGGCTTCGAGGATGTTCTCTTGTACCGCAACATTCCGCGCGGCTCGGGGTCTACCCATTTCGCTGCCTCGTGGCATCGTCGACCCCGTCGAGTATAATCGCGACGCCAAACGTCTAACCGTTCCCTCGCTCGGGGTTTCGATGCGCGGGTACTCCAATGCCAACGTTCGCACGGTAGCTTTTGCGTTCCCGTCGTTCCGCGCGTACACCCAGAACATCGCGTAATACTCTTGGGCGGAGTACATTTCTGTGACAAGATTACTAGCTGACTGACAGGATTTTTTCCCAAGCAACTACCTCTACCCCCAAGTAGTTTCTCTCGTTCCATTATGAGTTTACTCCCACCAGGACAAGAGGCTTTAGGTAAAAAGAAGCCAGCACATTTTCGAAACACACGTATTTTGCAGAAGTGCAACGAACGAACCATCCTACACTTTCACAAAACCCTGCGCTCTCCCTTCTACTGCCGATGTACCCATTGCTTCGAGATAGAAAACAGACACCACGTGTATCGGTTCGAAAGGGTCCGAAGGGAAGAGCAGAAAGTCTTCGACTTGCTATAAAGAAGAAAATGCATACCATTCCTGTTTCCCCTTTCCGATACTCTGAGTTCACGTCTGCTACGAGGCGGAACCAATTAAGTCATAAATTATCCGAAACTGTAGGAAACCGCTCTCTACCGCCGACTGGCGGGACAATACGGTCATAAACCGCGACCCTGGCGAAATGCTCTGGCTGATCAGCCTGATTAATTTTGGAGAACTAGAAATTACAGAGTATTATCCAGCATCAATACGTCTCGCGGAGAGACACAGGCAAAGAAGGGGTAGTCCGCTGACGGCGCGTAGTCCCGCCTGCTTCGTCCTACCCTCAAATTACAGACGGATCCCTTATCTCTCGTGTCTAAACACGCGCTCGAATTTCAAAACAGAAGCACGCGTCGACGTATTTGGTGCGAGACACTGTGGGCTTGAAGTCCGATTGGCCGCAAACTAACCAATCGGGCCTGCTTATCTCTCGTGTCTAAACACGCGCTCGAATTTCAAAACACAAGCACGCGACGACGTATTCGGTGCGAGACACTGTGGGCTTAAAGTCCGATTGGCCGCAAACTAACCACAGTCTCTCGCACCGAATACGTCGACGCGTGCTTGTGTTTTGAAATTCGAGCGCGTGTTTAGACACGAGAGATAAGCAGGCCCGATTGGTTAGTTTGCGGCCAATCGGACTTTAAGCCCACAGTGTCTCGCACCGAATACGTCGACGCGTGCTTGAGTTTTGAAATTCGAGCGCGTGTTTGGACACGAGAGATAAGCAGGCCCGATTGGTTAGTTTGCGGCCAATCGGACTTCAAGCCCACAGTGTCTCGCACCAAATACGTCGACGCGTGCTTCTGTTTTGAAATTCGAGCGCGTGTTTAGACACGAGAGATAAGGGATCCGTCTGTAATTTGAGGGTAGGACGAAGCAGGCGGGACTACGCGCCGTCAGCGGACTACCCCTTCTTTGCCTGTGTCTCTCCGCGAGACGTATTGATGCTGGATAATACTCTGTAATTTCTAGTTCTCCAAAATTAATCAGGCTGATCAGCCAGAGCATTTCGCCAGGGTCGCGGTTTATGACCGTATTGTCCCGCCAGTCGGCGGTAGAGAGCGGTTTCCTACAGTTTCGGATAATTTATGACTTAATTGGTTCCGCCTCGTAGCAGACGTGAACTCAGAGTATCGGAAAGGGGAAACAGGAATGGTATGCATTTTCTTCTTTATAGCAAGTCGAAGACTTTCTGCTCTTCCCTTCGGACCCTTTCGAACCGATACACGTGGTGTCTGTTTTCTATCTCGAAGCAATGGGTACATCGGCAGTAGAAGGGAGAGCGCAGGGTTTTGTGAAAGTGTAGGATGGTTCGTTCGTTGCACTTCTGCAAAATACGTGTGTTTCGAAAATGTGCTGGCTTCTTTTTACCTAAAGCCTCTTGTCCTGGTGGGAGTAAACTCATAATGGAACGAGAGAAACTACTTGGGGGTAGAGGTAGTTGCTTGGGAAAAAATCCTGTCAGTCAGCTAGTAATCTTGTCACAGAAATGTACTCCGCCCAAGAGTATTACGCGATGTTCTGGGTGTACGCGCGGAACGACGGGAACGCAAAAGCTACCGTGCGAACGTTGGCATTGGAGTACCCGCGCATCGAAACCCCGAGCGAGGGAACGGTTAGACGTTTGGCGTCGCGATTATACTCGACGGGGTCGACGATGCCACGAGGCAGCGAAATGGGTAGACCCCGAGCCGCGCGGAATGTTGCGGTACAAGAGAACATCCTCGAAGCCATCGACGAGGACCCGACAGTCAGCGTGTGAGACTTGAGCCGCCGCCTAGAGTAAGTCACAGTACAAGATAACTGAAGCAATTATTAATTAAGGGAAACAAATGTTATTTAGTAATGGATGTTTCTGCATTTACTTCTAGTGCCAGCAGAATGAGGGTACACCGAACTCTGAGGGAAAACATGTTGCACCCGTACCGCTATGTACGGGTGCAACACTTGCACCCCGGGGATGCCGACCAGCGGGTTGAGTATTCAGTGTGGCTGTTGGGAGAAGTGCAGCGGAATCCGTCGTTCTGCTAATACATATTGTGGACGGACGAAGCAATCTTCAAGAGAGAAGGCTGCTACAATTCCCGCAATCGGCATGTGTGGAGCGACGGGAATCCGCTAGCGCTTCGGACACTCGCAGCACAAGTCCGTTGGTCGATTAATGTATGGGCGGCCATTTGTGGCGAATTTATCGTTGGGCCGTACATGCTGCCAGACAGGATGGACGGTCCAGCGTAAAAAGTCTTTTTAGAGCATGTTCTGCCGGGTCTTATGGCCCATATTCCAAATGAGGTCCGGCAGAACATGGTCTATCAGCAAGACGGGGCTGGAACTCATTACGCCACAATTGTCCGCGACTACCTTAACGAAACCTTCCAGGACAGGTGGATCGGCCGCGACGGTCCTGTTGCGTGGCCCCCACGGTCACCGGATATGACCCCGCTGGATTTTTTCTTCTGGGGCTACCTGAAGGTAATTTCATTAGTGCTCTTAATTTTTTATATGTATCCTTTTTTACTTACGTTTTGTATTTGTTGTACAACAATCAGTTCAGGATGAGCTGTACCGTCAGCCAGTGGATTCACTGCAAGACAGTCGTGCGGATTCATGCTGCGGTGGCAAACATTACGCCAGCAACATTGCGAGCAGTGCAAAGGCAGCTGGTTGTACGTGCGGAGGCGGGCATAGACGCAGAGGATGGCCACATGGAACAACTGCTGAATTAACAGTAATCGGCCTCTTTCGGGGCCACCAATTTTTATAACGTAGGAACAACACGTTCCGTGGAAAATAAATTAAGTGATCAGTGTTAGAATCAGTGCAGTGAAGTAAATATTCGGTACATTAACCCGAACGCACTTGACGTTGCGACCCTTACCTTCGGGTGGTGTCCTGCGAATACCTGCGATCAGCTGAGCACTGGGCGCTACCCTACCATAAATCTTTTCGTCCACCGATGACCAGGATCGGTACAGTGACCCAGTGTCACAGGTTTCCGAGAAGGAAGGAAAGGCATGTCCGAATGGGTGAGTTTTATTTAATTTATTGGTGATTATTAGGTGTAGAAATAAATTCTTTCCGATTTTAGGGCACAATAACAGTTCGATTTAAAAAATATGAAAACAACTCAATCATCGACATAATTTCCATTATTGTTCATTACGTTTTGCCATTTTTCTGGCAGCTTACGAATACCACCGCGATAGAAATTCAGTAGCTTTGTACTCATTATGTAAATCCAGTGGAAAGAATTTATTCATACACCTAATATTATTGTTTAAATTTAGTTGTGTTGGCCGTTATTAAACTACGGATTTTTACCTCAATAACGAATTACGATCACATGTCGTACATTTTCTGCTACATTACCTTTTCGTTTATGCCTTATTTAAAATCGAAATTTACGTACTTCTTATCCTCTCACTTCAAATAATTCTTATTTAAGATTCTGCTTTAAAAAAAAAAGTGTAACGCGGTTTCCTTCGATGCATGCCGACTTGCTTGTTCGTACGTCCATAGTACAAGCGCAGTCGCCTACCGCGTAGCCAGCGCTACCGCCGGAGCTCGGACGGAATGCGCGCGCTCTGATTGGTCGGGGTTTTTTGTTAATATCTCCTTAGCGAAGCTTCGGACAATATTTTCGCTAAGGAAAAAGTTGTTTCAAATCACCCCCTGAGTTACCGCTTCCAAGGAACTCCGACATTTTTGGGACACCCTGTATATTATTGATCCATAAATGAACATAATAAACGTTAATCACACAAAGCAATATCATGTATTACATACCTGCGGGGGAGATTACGATGGAAATCACAGCGGCGGTGAAGGCTGCGACCAAGGTGGTGAGGGAGGCGACGATGTTGGCGAGTTCTAAAACATAATCAGCAATATAATAGTCACATGTTAAAAACGTAATAAACGTAATAAAAACCTAATTAAAACTTAATAAAAATTCGCGAAACATTGCAGAGTATTAGGTACATACCTCCCGATTATCTCACCACATCATGTGGTCAAAAGTGATCTTCCTCCAATATCCCATTATGACCGTTGGCTACCACGATTAACAAATAAATGGTCTCGCAGCATCTCCAGGCACTCGCATAGTCTCATATCTTGAAATCGAGAAGTAGCTTTGCAAAAGTAAGATGCCTTTGTTCTCCACATGCATTTTCACTGACCGTCCCGTTCCTCCTTGCACTTCTCTTCTTCTCCACCTGCATTTTCGCTGACCATCCCATTCCTCCTTGCACTTATCTTCTCCACTGACCATCCTGTCCTTATTCACACGCATTTTCTTCCCCTTCTTCTTTGACACATCATTCAACTAGACCATATCACTTTGAACGGGTATCGAACGGCTTTGAATGGCTTTGAACGGCTTTGAACGGGTATCAAACGACTTTGAACGGCTTTGAACGGGTTTGAACGGGTTTGAACGAGTTTGAACGGGTATCGAACGGCTTTGAACGGGTATCGAACGGATTCCACATAATAATTACAACAGCATTTCTATCTGGCATTTAGACCACCAGTTGAATACTTTACATACATTTTGCAAGGCACAGTGCTTTGCGTGTCTGCCACAACGAAGAGTATTAACTACATTTAGATTATTTAGAGATTTGATATCCTCGTATTCAATGTCCAGCGTCTCGATGATCACGCCCGCTCTCGTATTTTCATTGAGGAAATCCGCAAGCGAGTCGCGTTTCTGCAGCCCTTTAACGTATACTATATGGGGTGTGTCATCTTCTTCGTCGATCGCATCAGCTACAGCTTTCGCAATTAGCTGTTTCGCCATACTGTACGGAACATCTCCATCGTCCCACCGTAGTCCACGATGTTTTACCACCAACCATCGAATGCTTGGTTTGTCGGATTTCATAAGAAGAAATTGTGGCATAGGACTCCCAAAAATATAGTGCGGGAGAATTGTCCCCTTGCATAGGACAGCCACTTCCTTCGCGACAAATCTTCCATCGACGATGAACACTTACAGCTCAACGAATGTGGGTACAATCATTTTCGGTACAATTTAGAGGTCTGCTCGCTTCCAAGACAGGCGGGAGAATGCAGTTTTTCTCATAAAGCATCTCAATTTTCACGATGAAATTTTGTATGAATTTCACAGGATAGTGCGGGCAAGTAGCGTGGCAATTTAATTCATTTTGCGCACCACGTTTGTCAGTGGATTGTATTCAACCACCCGATAATGCAGAATCAGACAGTAGGCTGTAGTATTTGGAGGCACATTCTCTTTACACTCGAATTCTATGCGCACGTCCACGGTGCCATTCTTGATCGACTCATTTTGTCGCGAGCAATCAATCACCACGATGGGGCCAAATTGTAAAAATTCAGCCACGGTGAATAATGCCTCGTTGCAACTATGGCCATAATACGATTTACCGAATTGCGTATACATGTGATACCAGATCGCCTGCTTATTCTTGTCAAAGTCCAAGTTCATGCCATGGTATGGGTAAAATTCCGAGTTGAGAAAAAGTTTTACATTGGTCAATTTACAGTTATTGAACTTAGTAACGTCTTCGCTCATCACATTCCTCCGACCAGTCTGTAGAGCAAGGATCACGCATCGCGGCTTCTCCAGCTGTGCAGATGCCTTCATGGCTCACGAAAGCTTGGTTGTGCTTTGTAACAGAGGATACTCGTACAGATCCCACGATTGAAAACAAATCCTCAGGTTTTGTCCACTTTCCAAAGTACGTAGCAACGATAGCTTATTAATGTCGTTCAGCGTCACATGAGGCATCCGCCATTGTAGTTTAAGTAATTCAATTCTGGTTTCAACATCGGTGATCCAATCAGAGCATTGTTGTCGTTGCGCGATCGTATTAAAATCAATTCGTGACGCCCATTAATAATCACGTGTTTGCAGTCCTCGCAAAATCCCAGCAAATATTTGAGTGGGATGCAAAAATTGAAATGATTTTTCACTATTAGCCCATCGCGTTTTTTCAAACCCCATCTGGCATTCTCCATATTTTTGTCTTCGTCAGATATCAGCGATACATAGTTTTTAAGCGTGCTAGTTATTCCAACATTTCTGTTGCGATCAATCTCCACGCCATTCAGCTCGTATCGAATCTCATCGAATAAGAACGCCACAAAGTTATTTTCCAACATCACGTTAACGCATCATTTGCCTTATTTATCTTCAATTTCCCCTCCACATAGAGGAAACTTTCACACGGCAATGTGTATAAATCCGGCTGCTGTATCGGTATTCTTATCTCATCGCTGTATCCAAACGTCATGTTCACGTATGGGTTGTATGTGTGAGTCTCGAGCTTGACGATGCGATCATCAAACGTCGACTTCCCTCCAATGCTTAGAATATCAGCCATTTTTTTCAACTTAAATGCGCACAATGAATACCAAAGATTTCAAAAATGCAATGTTCGCACACTGAGCCTCTTCTTTTTAGCGTGATCAGAGCTGACGCAGTTGTTGGTGTTGTAAACAATTTCACTTGGAAGAAACAGGTTTCTGGAGTCGTTCAATACAAACATCTGTTTCGTTCACGTCACACGTATTATCGTCGTCGTCGTCGTACGTGCAGTCTGATGGTAATCTCTTCACCTCGAAAATCGAGCAATCGGCCGTCTTGATCCACAACGCGTATCGTCAGATCCGTAATGACCCGTCTGGTGATTGGAAGGTAAATGATCTGCGCGGGCGTTTTCGATATCATGTATCCTGGTGGAACTCTTGGAGAAAATTCATGTATCGTATGTACACGCCTCCCATTATTGTACGCTCCTGCGGTTACGTTACATTTTATGCGAATAATGTTCACGTTCATGATATTAATTGGATCGTCCGATTCGTGCCATCGTCCTGGTTCTAACACCCAAATCGTTGAGAATCCCAAAAAAGATCCACTGTTATTGATCTTTGTAAAGTCTACGGCGAACCAGCAGTACAGCTCGCTTTTCATGGTGTTGTTGTTGGGACGCAACACTATAGGATACACATCGTTGTCACCGTCATCGTTTCTGCCATCGGTGCCGCCGAGATGTTTTTGAGCATGCCGCTCGAGTAATCGTTGCTTCAGGTACTTGGCAATGGCGTCTAGTTCGTAGGAGCCGTGGGGAATCGTAATGTATTCATGAGTGGTGTCGGCGCTGTTGTTGATATCATAGTTTACGATGAAGTAGAATTTATCGTTGCTCGAGTCGATGTTCGGTATTGTGTGATAAGTTTCAAAGGTTGTTAGACCAAGCTCGTAATCATCGTCGCTCAAATCTATGGGTGGAAAGTAGCTCACCAGGAGGGTGCTACTCTTGCCGGTTAGAGTGAATGTTAACGACATATTCCGCTCGAACTGCTCGACTAGTACTGAATCAGAGTGGTGGGAAGTCAATCCTTAAATTTGGCGATGATCGTTTGTAGAAAGCGTAGACATAGTTGTCCACAATTGCTCTGATCGCACTTCTGATAAGACGTTCGATTGTACTCAATTTTCACAGTATCCATATCCAGATATTTTACCAATTCCATAGGCGGCCGAAGATTCCCAAAGCTGTCGAAATATATAGCTCGACACCCTCTCTTCGCATACGCCACACAATGAGTCCTAGGCCCCTCGACATTGTCCAAATTTATGATACCGCTCTCGTTTCGACGTACTCCTCCAGCTGGTAACGCGTTACGCATAACAAAACCTCTAAAGAATGGAATACGCATACGTTTCGCCAACTTCTCCAATTGTGCATCGGTAGTTACGCCCGCGGGCATTTTTATTTCCTTTTCGGCGTTTTTTTTTCGTTTAGATATTCCTGGCCACGCTTATATGGTGTGAGATAAAGTGCAGGACCTTCCATGGAGCGATTATGGTGTTGCATTTTCTGCAGCTGATGTTGTGCCGCCTTATTATCGTTTACCGCCTTGGCGATCCCCGCCGCTCGACCAGCCAATGATCCGAGAACATCCAACAGTGTAAGAAGTGGTGATATACCACCCCGTTTTGCCACCGGAAGAATCCGCTTTTGCGATGCTATCTTTGGAGTCCTTTTACGCGTTTTTGTTTTCATCCCCATTCCGATCATCGGCTTGGCCTTCATAGCTGCCCAAACAGCTGTAGCAGCACCTCTTTCACCGAAGGTCGAGTATCGCGCAACGATGCGTTTTCACGCTTTGTCAGCGAGAACGTTATCTGCCGCGTGCCTTTCGCTGAGGTCGTTGCTAGGCGAATACGCA